>JASFAX010003659.1:0-41844 GCA_030737875.1 Allium sativum
AATACTCAAAATTTGTCATTAAATGCATAAAACCAAATTTGCTTAAACACAAATTTCCAAACATATTATTATATCAAGATTGTACTCAATCTTATAACTTAAGCCTTTAAAATTTATTTCACATAGACTTATTTCAAACACACGCATACACAAAATTTTCCTTATGAAAGATCAATTACAA
This sequence comes from Allium sativum, assembly GCA_030737875.1. Taxonomy (NCBI): domain Eukaryota; kingdom Viridiplantae; phylum Streptophyta; class Magnoliopsida; order Asparagales; family Amaryllidaceae; genus Allium; species Allium sativum. Next base: position 182 of record JASFAX010003659.1, read on the forward strand.
TTTCCAAACTAAAGCTTCTATGAGTTTCTCGAATTCCTCTTTATTAATATCTTTACACATTTATTAGTTTAAAAACAATATTTCACCATACTTATTATTTCCTAATATGTACACTTTTAGACAAAATCATCATTTTTGACATGTTTGGCTAAATAAATATTATTATTATTATTTCTTAGCTAAATAAAATGCAATGAAAAGTTTTTAACATATTTAAAACATCAAAATAATATTTATAATGAATATTATACTTTATAAAGAATTATATTCTTCTCATTTGCCCTTTTATTTTATAATTAAAGGCTAATATTGGAATAAATTTTCATTATCATTGTATTTGACTTAGTAAATTACCATCATGTTTTATTTTCAATCTAAATCTCAAATAAAGTATTCAAAACTTTATTTTCACAACAGCTTCACAATTTTATCGACGTTCCCCAAACAAATATCTTAAAATTCCAATTTATTGTCGAGTAACTATTAAGTTATAAACTATGTCACAATTTAGTACAATATGAAATCTATGAAACTGGGTTGTTACAGAAAAATAATGAGTTACCTGTCATATGCAAATGCTCCTGAAACAATTATATCCACTTATTAGATTAAGCAACAGTGGAAGTTGAATTAGCTGTACTATTTGATTCTTCATCATACTCAGTGAACTTAGCAACCCCTTTAGCTGAAATCAACACAGATCCACCATTATTCTTTTAACCACATTCACGTCTTTATTATGTATATTATGACGGCCCGCCCCGCACCAGCCGGCATTTCTCCGAAAGTGCGTTGTACACATGCCCGACTTGTACGGAACGGTCGCCAAAGAATGGAAAGAAAAGAATGAACTAATCAAAAACATGTAGAATGTCTCACAGCGCATGGAACAAAATATAATAATGATATACTTGACATAAAACAGGTGAGACATTGCATAAGCTGATAACTAAAACCAACATCAACATCATCAACAGAGCAGCGGAAATCCAAATACAGCTTATTACAACTTTCCAAATTACTGTCTCTAAACAAAAGAAAGAAAGGTACACTACTAATGCCCAAAGTAGTGACCGCAGCAACACAGGGAGAATATCTATATATATGTATCATACGTGGAAGCCTCCTTCTCGTCTCCAGTACAGCTACTCATGCATACCACCTAACTTGTCTCTGGTCTGCTCGTGAGAGCACCCAGAGTAATAAGAAGAGACATAAAACTCTAGGTGAGACAAAAAGTCTGGTATGAGCGATAAGCAGCTAAACAGAACAATAACAGGTATACTAAACCATACTTGAACCTGGACCTGCAACCAAAGAGTTAGCACTACATACCGTACAATACTCTAAGGTGCCACTAAACAAATAGTATAAAGATAACGGGGGTGGGGGTGTGCATGTCATAATAAAGGCAAACAATCAAACATAACAACCATCCTCACATCTCTCACTCAGTGCGCAAAGCATACGATGTCCACCACTGTCAATCACTAGACCCATCGAAGTAGTGACGGAGTTCGACTTGTACAACTACTGCTACTACAAGCTTACCCCATGGAGTCATGACCAAATCTTTACAAATGACCCTACCTCATTGGTCTAAAGCTCTTTAGTCGTACCTAGGCCTTGTGGCCCTGAATCCGTTTACGTACTCCCTACACATAGTGAACCAAAGTTACGGATATCGACAACCCCTTTACACACATCCCGCAGCAAAGCCCAACTCATGAAGTCGACTCGTTGGTTCCCAACTGAATCCTGAGTACAAACTTCCCATTTGGACTACCTTTGTATCTCGGGTTTTAGTCTTCTTCTCCGGATCGGTTCTTCAATTCAATTAATAGCTCCAAGCTCCCATCCAGTCTGTTCACTGTCCGCTCGAAGATCGGCTCGTGGCCTCCCTTGGCATCGGATCGTGGCTCCCCACCTGCCATCGGATCGAGGTCTCCACCTGACGTCGGATCGTGGCATGCTCTATAGGTCGGGTCGAGTCGTGATTGTCCCACCGGCTCGGTTCGTGCTCCATTATTCAGGTCGTGGCACTTCATCAGTTCGTGACCTCTACTTCGGGTCATGACTGGCATCTTCAGGCGAGGGGTTCAGATCGTGGAGAGCAGAGACCTCGCGATCGGGTAGGGGTTGGGTAGGGCGATCCGATCTGGTTCCCTGCATAATTCCTGCAACTCTTCCAGCGACTGTTTTACGCCATTTGACGGCGTTTTCGACCATTCTAACACTTCTAGACAACCACAAAGCATACTATACAGTCATAGCAACATGTATAATCATCCACAAATAGCAAAACAACAACCATAGCATGTAAAATGGATCAAACATAGCCAAAACCCCATATATTCCCTTAAGCATGTCTAGGCAAAACTATTCATAGGATTAACAAAACTTAACCAAATTAACCCAAACTTCTAACAGAGGCCTAAAACAATATTTTGAAATTTATCAATATTTTTCCTGATTTTTAACATGTATAAATTCGCTAATTATCACTAATTACCCTTAATTAACCATAATTAGTGATGAACTATGCAAATCACTCACCTTGGCCACAAATAAAACTCAGATCTGAAATAAATCTCTGTTTGGCACGAATACTGATGTCTAACAGCATCTCTAACCTTGCTTTGGTGCCATCTCTTCTTAATTTTATGTTGCCAAGCCTAATCTTCAATTAGAAAGTGGTTTAGGGGTGTTTTGAAGAGATTTAGGGAGTGGAGGCCATGGCTAGGTTAAGAGGAATGAATAGTGACAGCTGAAAAATGAGAAAAAGGTATTCTCCAAACCCTAACAGCCCTTTTAAACTCCTAATCCCGAAATTTCCCTTCGCGCCTAGCTGTTAATCACCCGGTTAAGCCCAATTAAGCTGTTTTTCACCATCTGAAACTTGTTTCAGCCATATCTCCCAAACGGTGAGTCCGTTTGGCTAATGTGACCACTCTACGGAATTGTAGACCATCATCCGAAGCCAATGGAAGTGGTTTCAGGCCAAAATTCCTTCCCAGTCAAAAGTTATGGTCAAAACAAGATCAGCTAGGGGCAAAACGATCATTTAAAAATCAGGAAAAATCATGAACATGGGAAATGACCCCAATAGTCGCCTCCCAAAGTTACATGACCATACGACTTCGTGTGTGAAAGAAATAAATATTCTACGATCCTTCGATGTGTAGAATGCGGGTCGTTACACTCTTCCCCCCTTAAGAAATTTCGTCCCCGAAATTTCTTAACCCAAAACATACAAAGGATCCCGCATGCCTACCAACCATATACAACAATTAATCATGCAAAAAAATTAAAACAAGCCTATCCTAGCATGCGGAAAGGCTAAATCGAAACTGAAATCTTACCAGGCAAAGAGTTCTGGATACGTCTTCCTAATGCTCTCCTCTGTCTCCCAAGTACAGTCGTTCTCATTCTCGCCCCACTGAACTTTGACTAATTTCACCGACTTCCTTCTGCTTCGTATCGTTCCCAACAATACGTATAGGCTTGCGGTTCCCAACCGCCTCGGGTTCAACTTCGATATCATCCAACTGATCAGGTGAAATAGTCACATCTGGGTCGTGTACGAACTTCCTTAACTGGGAAACATGAAATACGTTATGAACTCCTGCCATCTTCTCTGGTAATTCAACTTTATATGCCAAATTCCCAATTTACTCAAGAACTAGGAATGGACCAACAAATCTTGGTGCTAACTTGCCTCTCCTGCCAAATCGTATCACGCTCTTCAACGGAGAAATCTTGACAAACACTAAGTCGCCAATGGAGAACTTTAATTCTCTTCTCCTCTTATCAGCATAACTCTTCTGCCTATCCTGGGCAGCCTTCATTCGCTGTTGGATAATCTTAATCTTAGCTGAAGTTTCTCTTATCACTTCTGGTCCAAGCACAAACTTCTCACCAGTTTCTAACCAACACGACGGTGAGTTGCACGGTCTTATGTACAAAGCTTCAAATGGAGCCATACCAATACTGGATTGGTAACTATTATTATATGCAAACTCTACTAGATGCAAATGGTCATCCTATGATCCCCCAAAATCCAATACACAGGCTCTCAAGAGGTCTTCTAATATACGATTCACCCTCTCTGTTTGACCATCGATTTGAGGATGATACGCGGTACTGAGATGAAATTCTGATCCTAACGCCTCTTGTAAGCTCCACCAAAATCCACTAGTGAACAACGGATCTCGGTCACTCACAATGCCTTTGGGTATTCCATGAAATCTCACTACCCACTTTACATATAGTTCAGCTAACTTAGCGATGTCCTGTTTGACTTGACGGGTATAAATCTTGCACTTTTGGTCAATCGGTCCACAATCACCCAAATGCTATCATGGCCCGACCTAGTCCTTGGTAACCCATCAATAAAATCCATTGAGACTTGTTCCCATTTCCATTCTGGAATTTCTAATGGTTGCAACAAACCACTAGGCTTCTTTTGCTCAGCTTTAACCAACTGGAAATTCATACATCTGGATATAAACTTCCCAACGTCTCTTTTCATCCTTTCCTAGTAGTATGTCTACTTCATGTCTCGATACATCTTGTTACCACCGGGATGTATAGTCAGTTTTGAGCGATGACATTCCTTAAGCACTTCATCTCTCAATCCATTGACATTGGGTACAACTAGTCTTCCATTCTTCCTAAGCCATCCATCTCGATCAAGCCCGTACTTGTTCATCTCCTCATCGATACCCATCTCTAACTTGGAGATGATTTCCAATAGGTTAGGATCGTTCCTCTGACTGGAACCAATCCGCTCAATCAAAGTGGGTCTGATCGTTAAACTTTCTAACATTTCTGGATACAATTCGCACTTTGGTCTGAAATCATACCCAGTGATGTACTCTAGTTGCTTCCACTCAAGAAACATAGCCCTTAAAATGGCATGTCTCCTACTCAATGCATCAGCCACCGCATTGCCCTTTCCTGGTGTATATGCGATGTCGAAATCATATGAAGCTAAGAATTCTAACCATGTTTGCTGTCGGAGATTTAAATCCTTCTGAGAGAAGAGATACTTTAATGACTTATGATCAGTAAACAACTCGAATCTTTCTCCCAAGAGATAATGTCTCCACATCTTCAGTGCAAACATGATCGCTACCAATTCCATATCATGGGTAGGGTATCTTCTCTCATGCGGTTTCAATTGCCGACTTGCATAAGCTACAACTCTACCGCCTTGCATCAATATAGCACCTAGTCCGGTACCACATGCATCTGTATATACTGTCATCTCTTCATTCCCCTTAGGAATGACTAACAATGGTGCACATGTCAACTTTTCCTTTAGACTCTTGAATGCAATCTCGCACTTTTCGTCCTAGACGAAAGCTTGATTCTTCTTGGTCAACTGAGTCAACGGTGCTGCTATCTTGGAAAAGTCTTGGATAAACTTACGATAATATCCAGATAATCCCAAGAAAATTCTTATGTCTGTTGCATTCTTGGGCGTAGACCAATCTTGTACCGTAGCCACCTTCGCAGCATCCACGGTAATACCATTCTCTGAAACGACATGGCCCAAGAACCTCACTTCCCTCCTCCAGAAGTGACACTTAGAAAACTTTGCTTTCAATTGGTGTTTCCTCAACACCTCCATCACTATCCTCAAATGTTCCTTGTGTTCTTCCTCTATCTTTGAATAAACAACTATATCATCCACGAACACAAGAACAAACTTATTCAACTGATCTTTGAATACCCTATTCATAAGATCCATAAAATATGCTGGTGCATTGGTCAGCCCGAATGGCATGACCAACCACTCATAAAATCCAAACGGCGTCCGTAATGCCGTTTTAGCTATACTCTCAGCTTCCACTCTAAGCTGATGAAAACCTGTCGCGAGATCCAACTGAGAGAATACTCTTGCGCCACTCAATTGATCAAACAAATCATCTATCCACGGTAGAGGATACTTATTCTTCCTTGTCACTTTATTCAACTCGCAGTAGTCCACACACAAATGAAGGGAACCATCCGCCTTGGTAGCAAACACAACTGGTGCTCCCCATTCAGAAACACTCCTTCTGATAAATCCCTTCTTCAAAAGATCGCTGACTTGCACCCTGAGCTCTCGTTGCTCCCTTGGTGCCATACGACGAAGTGGCATCACTATAGGTCTGGCGTCTTTCACCAAATTAATACGGAACTCAATCTCTCGGTGTGGTGGAAGCCCGGTCACTTCCTCGAAGATGTCCGGATACTGGCCAACCACGGGCAAACCTGATAACTCACCTTGCGGGATGTCGAGGGAATTTAGAAACTAGCCATTACCCCCTCACTGGGTAGACCACCAAACACTACCCTCCGTCCATCATCCGCTCTAGCTGTCACCAAAAAGCCCTCACAGTGTACCACCACCCCGTATCTTTGGAGCCAATCGACTCCTTAAATAATGCCAAACCCAGTAAAGCCCAAAACAAAGCAATCACAAACAAACATGCATCCATGACTCGATAAGACCACATTACGACAAATCATGTTAAGGTTAGTCGAACCACCAATCGGGTTCGTCACTACTAAAGGTCTATCGACAATCTCCGGCTCCAGTCCCAACCTATCTACCAGGTCACTAGATATGAAGGAACTGGAAGCTCCGGTATCAAACAATACTCGAACAGGAACATCATAAACAGAAAGCATACCTTGGATAACGACATTCTTTCCCTTCTGTGCCGCAGTTGGGGCATTTGACGAAGAAGGAATAGCATTAAGGGCATATGCTTTCACCATCTGCTTTTCTTTAGGGGGTTGCGGACACTTGTCCTTGTGATGTCCCACTTGGCCACAGTTGAAGCACTTCCTATCCGTTGGCTTGGCCCGACTATTACTAGCATAATGGCCCTTCTTACCACAGTTGAAGCACTCAACATCTTGCTTATTCGTTTTCTTCTGGCCATCTTTGGTCTGATTCTGCTTTATCTTATTCTGAGAACCATTCTTGGCTCCACCGCTTGCTTGCGGCTTTGGCTCCTCTGCAGATGCAACCTCAGTCTTCGACTTAGGGTAAAGACTCTCTGACCTCAATGATTTCCCCACAATTGATTCAAACGTCTCATCGATGTGGTTAATAAGCTTTTCCCCCAAGTACTGATCCAAACCAGTTATGAACTTCTCGTTCTTCTTCTCGGCAGTATCTATTAGGGATAACCCATATTTCGACAAAGTGTCAAATTCGGCAATATACTCCGAGACAGCTCTGCCATTCTGCTTGAGCTCCAAAATTTTCTTAAACAACACTGACTTCTGAGCAGCTGGAATGAACTTATCGCTAAAGCGAGCCTTAAACTGATCCCAAGTAATCTGATCCTCGGGAGTAGCTGCCTTTATAGCATTCCACCAATTCATTGCCCGTCCATGCAGCTGACGGGATGCTAGCCTTCTCTTCATCGCATCCTCGATACCCAAGTCTTTGAAGATACACTCGTAGCAATCAAACCAATCCTGAACATCTGTAGCCGACTCCGTTCCGTGGAACGGCTTCCCACCAAGACAAGTATAATCCTTGTTCAGCTTGGCAAAATCGGCCCTAGGCGCCTGCAATATTGGATCACCACCATTACCAGCATTGGGAGTTGCCCTCTGCACATCCCTAAGCATCTCCCTCATGAGTTCAGTAAACATCGTCCTAATCTCGGCAGCATTCCTATTATTGGCTCCTCTACTGGTATCCCTTGCGTATCGGCTCATCGTTTAATCTGCAAAGAGAAAACGATTAACCATCCTCTTTGTGGTGTCGGTGCAGTGCAACTTCATCCTTAGCTATACTAATAATATATATATAGCTTTTGAAAACCAAAATAATCACAAATACGTGTTCTCATATACGTATACTATCTCTCCCTGATGACTTCCCTAGGTTAACTATGCAACCTAGAGCTCTGATACCAAGTGTGACGGCCCGCCCCGCACCAACCGGCATTTCCTCCGAAAGTGCGTTGTACACATGCCCGACTAGCACGGAACGGTCGCCAAAGAAAGGAAAGAAGAGAATGAACTAATCAAAAACCTGTAGAATGTCTCACAGCGCATGGAACAAAATATAATAATGATATACTTGACATAAAACTGGTGAGACAGTGCATAAGCTGATAACTAAAACCAACATCAACATCATCATAAGAGCAGCGGAAATCCAAATACAGCTTATTACAACTTTCCAAATTACTGTCTCTAAACAAAAGAAAGAAAGGTACACTGCAAATGCCCAAAACAGTGATCGCAGCAACATAGGGAGAATATATATATATGTATCATACGTGGAAGCCTTCTGCTCGTCTCCAGTACAGCTACTCGTGCATACCAACTAACCTGTCTCTGGTCTGCTCGTAAGAGAACCCAGAGTAATAAGAAGAGACATAAAACTCTGGGTTAGACAAAAAGTCTCGTATGACCGATAAGCAGCTAAATAGAACAATAACAGGTATACTAAACCATACCTGAACCTGGACCTGCAACCAAAGAGTTAGCACTACATACCGTACAATACTCTAAGGTGCCACTAAACAGTTAGTGTAAAGATAACGGGGGTGGGGTGTGCATGTCATAATAAAGGTAAACAATCAAACATAGCAACTATCCTCACATTTCTCACTCAGTGCGTAAAGCATATGATGTCCACCACTGTCAATCACTAGACCCATCGAAGTAGTGACGGAGTTCGACTTGTACAACTACTGCTACTACCAAGCTTACCCCATGGATTCATGACCAAATCTTTACAAATGACCCCACCTCATTGGTCTATAGCTCTTTAGTCGTACCTAGGCCCTGTGGCCCTGAATCCGTTTACGTACTCCCTGCACATAGTGATCCAAAGTTACGGACATTGACAACCCTTTGCACACGTCCCGCAGCAAAGCCCAACTCATGAAGTCGACTCGTTGGTTCCCAACTGGATCCTGAGTACAAACTTCCCATTTGGACTACCTATGCATCTCGGATTTTAGTCTTCTTCTCCGGATCGGTTCTTCAGTTCAATTCATAGCTCCACGATCCCATCCAGTCCGTTCACTGTCCGCTCGAAGATCGGATCGTGGCCTCCCTTGGCGTCGGATTGTGGCTCCCCACCTGCCATCGGATCGAGGTCTCCACCTGACGTCGGATCGTGGCATGCTCTCTAGGTCGGGTCGGGTCGTGATTGTCCCACCGGCTTGGGTCGTGCTCCATTATTCAGGTCGTGGCACTTCATCAGTTCGTGACCTCTACTTCGGGTCATGACTGGCATCTTCAGGCGAGGGGTTCGGATCGTGGAGAGCAGAGGCCTCGCGATCGGGTAGGGGTTGAGTAGGGCGATCCGATCCGGTTCCCTGCATAATTCCTACAACTCTTCCAGCGACTGTTTTACGCCATTCGACGGCGTTTTCGACCATTCGAACACTTGTAGACAACCACAAAGCATATATACAGTCATAGGAACATGTATAATCATCCACAAACAGTAAAACAACAACCATAGCATGTAAAATGGATGAAACATAGCAAAAACCCCATATTTTCCCTTAAGCATGTCTAGGCAAAACTATTCATAGGATTAACAAAACTTAACCAAATTAACCCAAACTTCTAACAGAGGCCGAAAACAATATTTCGAAATTTATCAATATTTTTCCAGATTTTTAACATGTATAAATTTGCTAATTAACACTAATTACCCTTAATTAACCATAATTAGTGAGGAACTATGCAAATCACTCACATTGGCCACAAATAAAACTCAGATCTGAAATAAATCTCTGTTTGGCACGAATACTGATGTCTAACAGCAGCTCTAACCTTGCTTTGGTGCCATCTCTTCTTAATTTGATGTTGCCAAGCCTAATCTTCAATTAGAAAGTGGTTTAGGGGTGTTTTGAAGAGATTTAGAGAGTGGAGGCCATGGCTAGGTTAAGAGGAATGAATAGTGACGGCTGAAAAATGAGAAAAAGGTATTCTCCAAACCCTAACAGCCCTTTTAAACTCCTAATCCCGAAATTCCCCTTTAGGCCTAGCTGTTAATCACCCGGTTAAGCCCAATTAAGCTGTTTTTCACCATCTGAAACTTGTTTCAGCCATATCTCTCAAACGATGAGTCCGTTTGGCTAATGTGACCACTCTACGGAATTGTAAACCATCATCCGGAGCCAATGGAAGTGGTTTCAAGCCAAAATTCCTTTCCAGTCAAAATTTATGGTCAAAACAAGACCAGCTAGGGGCAAAACGGTCATTTGAAAATCGGGAAATATCATGAACATGGGAAATGACCTCAATAGTCGCCTCCCAAAGTTACATGACCATACGACTTCGTATGTGAAAGAAATGAATATTCTACGATCCTTCGATGCGTAGAATGCGGGTCGTTACATATATCCTTCTATTTATTATAAGACCCACTATTCTACCTCTGCAACTTCCAACAGTTTTGATATCTGTGTCCAAGCTTCTTACAATATGTGCATAAATTTGGATTCATCACTTTGTTTTCAGATCTTGCTTCATTTAAACCTCTAAAACTAATAAGTGCACTGTTATTTGATGTAGTACCGTTATTCTGAGTACTCGAAGTATCAGATTTCAAATTTCAACTAAAAACTTCTTGCAAAGAGTTGACATAAGATCTTGACAAGACTTGTAACAACCCGCATTCTACGCATCGCAGGATCGTAGAATATTTCTTTCTTTCACATACGGAGTCGTATGGTCATGTAACTTTAGGAGACGACAATTGGGGTCATTTCCCATGTTCATGATTTTTCCTGATTTTTAAATGACCGTTTTGCCCCTAGCTGGTACTGTTTTGACCATAACTTTTGATTGGAAAGGAGTTTTGACCTGAAATCCCTTCCATTGGCTCCGGATGATGGTTTACAATTCCGTAGAGTGGTCACATTAGCCAAACGGACTCACCGTTTGGGAGATATGGCTGAAACAAGTTTCAGATGGTGAAAAACAGCTTAATTGGGCTTAACCGGGTGATTAACAGCTAGGCCCAATGGGGGATTTCGGGATTAGAGGTATTTAAGGGCTGCTAGGGTTAGGATTTCGGTTTTTTACTCATTTTCCAGCCGCCACAAACTCTCTCTTCAACCTAACAATGGCCTCCAACATCTAAAAACACCTCTAATCACTTCTTAATCAAGTTTTGGCTTAAATTACATCAAATTAAGGAGGAATAGCACCAAAGCAAGGTTAGAGCTGCTGTTAGACATCAGTATTCGTGCCAAACAGAGATTCATTTCAGATTTGGTATTTTATTTGTGGCCAAGGTGAGTGTTTGCATAGTTTTGCACTAATTACGGTTAATTAAGAGTAATTAGTGAAGATTAGCGAATTTATACACTAATAAATTCTGGAAAAATATTTATAAATTCTTAAATAATGTTTTAGATCTCTGTTAGAAATATAGTTTGATTTGATTAAGTTTTACTAATCATACCATTAGTTTTGCCTAAACATGCTTAAGGGAAAATATGGGATTTTGGGTATGTTTGATCCATTTTACATGTTATGATTATTGTTTTGGTGTTTGTAAATGATTATACATGTTGCTATGACTGTTTGGTATGTCTTATGATTGTTTAGAATAGTTAGAATGGTCGAAAACGCCGTCGAATGGTGTAAAACACTCGCTGGAAGAGTTGTAGGAAAATATGCAGGGTTTCGGATCGAATCAGATCAGGGGGCTCGGATCGGTTGGTGGACTGGGCAGAGAAACCGAACCGGATCGAAACTTTGCACTAAAGTAGATTTGGCGAGAAGGAAGGCCATTTGCTTAGAGTTGGAGTTGGGCAGGGGATCGGACTGCAGTAGGCAAACTGGAGTCAGAGGCACCCAAACCGGACCGAATGGAGCATGGTACCCGAACCGAACCGAATGGAGCATGACATAGCCGAACCGAACCGACTGAAGCAGATTGGACCGAACCGAATTGAACTTCCATCTGTTCTAGGCGACGACTATCGTGACAACTCTTCTGAAGACCAACTCCAATTCGACCAAAACCCGAGATGCAAAGGTAGTCCAAATGGAAGTTAGAGCTCAGGATCCAAATGGGAACCAATGAGTTCACTTCATCATTGGGCTTTGCTGCGGGACGTGTGCAAAGGGGTTGTCGGTATTCATAACTTTGGTTCACCACTGTGAGATGGATAGTGGGCTTGTAGTGATAATTGTACGGTGTTGGACTCCGTCAGGGCCCAAGAGATTAGGTGACCAAATAGTGGATATCGTATGCTTTACGCACTGAGTGAGAGATGTGAGGATGGTTGCTATGTTGATTGTTTGCTTTCACTAGGACATGCACACCCCCACCCCCGTATTCTTTACACCATATGTTAGTGGCACCTTAGAGCATTGAGCGGTATATTGTGCTAACTCTTTGGTTGCAGGTCCAGGTTCAGGTATGATTCGATTATACCTGTTATTGTTTTGTTTTGTTGCTTATCGCTCATACCAGACTTTTGTCTGACCCAGAGTTTTTTGTCTCTTCTTATTACTCTGGGTGCTCTCATGAGTAGACTAGAGACAGGTTAGCTGAGTATGCACGAGTAGCTGAACCGGAGATGAGCAGGAGGCTTCCACGTATGATATATATAGATATTCTCCCTATGTTGTTGAAGGTCACTGCTTGGGCACTAGTAGTGTACCTCCTTCTTTTGCTTTAAAGACAGTTTAAAGTTGTAATAATGATGGTCATGGAACATAAGCTATATTTGGATTTCCGCTGCTATGATGTTTAGTTTTAGTTTCAGCTTATGCACTGTCTTGCCTTTTTTATGTCAAGATTATGTTATTATTATATTTTGTTCCATGCGCTGTGAGACATTCTACAGGTTCCTTGTTAGTTCATCCTCTTCTTTCCTTTCTTTGGCGACCGTTTCGTGCTAGTCGGGCATGTGTACAGCGCAGATTCGGAGGAAATGTCGGATGGTGCGGGGCGGGCCGTCACATTTGGTATCAGAGCTCTAGGTTGCGTAGTTAACCTAGGGAAGTTATCAGGGAGAGATATTATACGTATATGGGAGAGCGTATTTTTGATTATTTTGGTTTTCAAAGCTATATATATATACTATTAGTATAGCTAAGGATGAAGTCGCACTGCACTAGCACCACTATGGAGAGGTTAATCGTTTTCTCTTTACAGATTGAACGATGAGCCGATACGCAAGGGGTGCCGGTAGAGGAGCCAATAATGGCAATGCTACTGACATGAGGACGATGTTTACTGACCTCATGAGAGAGATGCTTAGGGATGTGCAGAGGGCAGCTCCCAATGTTGGTAATGGTGGTGGTCCAATAGTGCAGGCGCCTAGGGCCGATTTCGCCAATCTGAATAAGGATTATATTAGTCTTGGTGGGAAGCCGTTCCATAGAACGGAGTCGGCTACGGATGTTCAGGATAGACTGGATAGCTGCGAGCGTATCTTCGAGGACTTGGGTATCGAGGATGCGATGAAGAGAAGGCTAGCATCCCGTCAGCTGCAAGGACGGGCAATGAATTGGTGGAATGCTATAAAGGCAGCTACTCCTGAGGATCAGATTACTTGAGACCAGTTTAAGGCTCGCTTTAGCGATAAGTTCATTCCAGCTGCTCAAAAGTTAGAATTGTTTGGGAAGTTCTTGGAGCTTAAGCAGAATGGTAGGGCAGTCTCAGAGTATATTGCTGAGTTCGACACTCTGTCGAAATATGGGTTTTCCCTAATAGATACTGCCGAGAAGAAGAACGAGAAGTTTATAACAGGTTTGGATCAGTACTTGGGGGAAAAGCTTATTAACCACATCGATGAGACGTTTGAATCGATTGTGGGGAAAGCATTGAGGTCAGAAAGTCTTTACCCAAAGTCGAAGACTGTGGTTGCATCTGCAGAGGAGCCAAAGCCGCAAGCAGGCAGTGGAGGCAAGAATAATTCCCAGAATAAGAGGAAACCAGACCAAACCATGAATGGTCAGAATAAGAAAAATAAGAAAGATGGCGAGTGCTTTAGCTGTGGCAAGAAGGGCCACTATGCCAGAGATTGTCAGGAAAAGCCTGGGGAAAAGAAGTGCTTTAATTTTGGCCAAGCGGGACATCACAAGAATGAATGTCCACAACCTCCTAGTGAGAAGCAGATCGTGAAAGCATATGCTATCAACGTTGTTCCTTCTTCGTCGAATGCCCCAACTACGGCGCAGAAGGAAAAAAGGTGTCGTTATTCGAGGTATGCTTTCTATTTAAGATGTTTTTGATCGAGTTTTGTTTGACAAACCTGAGTTAGTCGATAGACCTTTAGTAGTGACGAACCCGATTGGTGGTTCGACTAGCCTTAGTATGATTTGCCGTAACGTGGTCTTATCGAGTCATGGATATATGTTTGTCTGTGATTACTTTGTTTTGGCTTTACTGGGTTTAGCATTATTTTGCGGAGTCGATCTACTCTAAAGGAATACGGTGGTATTAGGTACCTACCTAGTGATCGCGATAATAACTGGAGTTAAGGAAGCTGAGAGGTTATCATTGTAATAAGTTCTAATTGTCTCTGGGAGGCAGATGAGTGCTCCAGTGTTTAGTTGTTTTGCTAGTATCACTTCACGTGGATTGTCCGAATTCGGAGGAGATGTTCCTTGGGTGCTTGTCTGATATTGGTTTAGGCCTTAAGGGCTTGTGCTCAGGGAATGTCGAGTTCGATTAGGATGGTTTGCATGAGAGATAAGTAGTTGTTGTGATTCTTCATTGGATGATGTCTTGGTTTACTCGAGGAATGATGGGAAACTGTGACAGGATAAGACTATTCGATGGTATGGACAGGCTCGAGTTAGACTCGATAGGGTTATGAGATGACTCGAGTGGGACTCGAGAAAGAAGCAAAGTAAAGGATTGTTTAGGACCCTATGTTCTTTTTGAAAGAATAGGATGTGTTCGTTGATCATGGAGGATGCAACAAAGATTAGGACGATTCAAGTTGGACTTGAATTCGTAAAAGAAAATGGGTGTTCGTTGATTTTGAAATGGCAACAAATAGGGAGACGACTCATGTTGGACTAGGGTTTGTAGGTAATGGATACTCAAGACTGGGTCTGAGTTTTTGGGTAATAGATTGACTCGAGTTGGACTCGAGAAGGCTGCAAGGAATTGGATTGGCTCGAGTTGGACTCGAGAGGGCAGCAAGATAATGGACAGACTTGGGTGGGACTCGAGTGTTTCAGGCGGACAAAAAGCAGGGGTATCTGGGGACGCCCGCTTAACTTGGATCCATTGGACGTGATCTAGTTATCCTTGGAGGATAAACGTACGTTGGACGTACGGTAGTCCGTTTGGAGGCAAAGTTTCCATTAGTTATTGATGTTGGTTGGACCAGACATACAGGTATCGACGTATTCATGGCTTTGGCAGGTGATAGATAGGATTTGTTTGATGGATGCTATGGTTGTTGTGTTTGTTCCTACCCTTCTTCTCTTGAGTATCACCTGTAGGATCCTGTTGAATGGAAATAGTATAAGTTCGTTGATCATGGTGATATGACGGGTATAAGATATTTTACGTTAGACTTGAAGTATGTTAGGCATTGTGGAGCGTCTGTTGACCTTGGAATTCAACGGATATAGGAGCTTCAAGTTGGACTTGGACTCGAAGGTAGAGTACCTAGATTCATTGGATGAGTCAAGTTCACCTTTAGAAGGTGAATGTACGTTGGACGTGCAGTACGAGTATAAGTGGAGTACCTAGGTTCATTGGATGGGTATAGTTTGCCTCTAGGAGGTGAATGTACGTTGGACGTGCAGTACGGATGTAGGAAGGACCCAAGCTGGACTTGAAAGGACGTTTGGAATGTAGTTGAAAATTTGGCGTATAGGGTTGGATTACCTAAGAAGATGACAGTATAGACGGATGCCATAGTACTAGACTGGGTGCGATAGCTGATGCATTGGGTAGGAGACATGCCTGTTTAGAGAATATTTTTCTGTAATGGAAGCAACTAGAGTATATCACGGGATATGACTTCAGACCTAAGTGTGAATTGGATTCAAAAACGCTAGTAAGCTTGACTATTAGATCGATCTAGATTAAGTGGATCGGTTCTTGTCAGAGGGACGATCCTAACCTATTGGAAATCACCTCTAGGGTAGAGATGAGAATCGGTGGCGAGAGAACGACTATACTTGGGTACTAGAGGATGACATAAGAAAGTCGTATCCAAAGCTCTTCGCCTGGTAAGATTTCAATTTCGATTTAGTCTTTCTGCAGCATGGATAGGTTTGTTTTGTTTGTTTTGCATGATTGATTGTTGTATATAGCTGATAGGCATGTGGGATTCTTTGTATGTTTTGGGTTAAGGAATTTCGGGGACGAAATTTCTTAATGGGGGGAGAATGTAACAACCCGCATTCTATGCATCGCAGGATCGTAGAATATTTATTTCTTTCACATACGGAGTCGTATGGTCATGTAACTTTGGGAGACGACTATTGGGGTCATTTCCCATGTTCATGATTTTTCCCGATTTTTAAATGACCGTTTTGCCTCTAGTTGGTACTGTTTTGGCCATAACTTTTGATTGGAAAGGAGTTTTGACCTGAAACCACTTTCGTTGGCTCCGGATGATGGTTTACAATTCCTTAGATTGGTCACATTAGCCAAACGGACTCACCGTTTGGGAGATATGGCTGAAACAAGTTTCAGATGGTGAAAAACAGCTTAATTGGGCTTAACCGGGTGATTAACAGCTAGGCCCAATGGGGGATTTCGGGATTAGAGGTATTTAAGGGCTGCTAGGGTTAGGATTTCGGTTTTTCACTCATTTTCCAGCCGCCACAAACTCTCTCTTCAACCTAACAATGGCCTCCAACATCTAAAAACACCTCTAATCACTTCTTAATCAAGTTTTGGCTTAAATTACATCAAATTAAGGAGGAATAGCACCAAAGCAAGGTTAGAGCTGCTGTCAGACATCAATATTCGTGCCAAACAGTGATTCATTTCAGATTTGGTATTTTATTTGTAGCCAAGGTAAGTGATTTGCATAGTTTTGCACTAATTACGGTTAATTAAGAGTAATTAGTGAAGATTAGCGAATTTATACACTAATAAATTCTAGAAAAATATTTATAAATTCTTAAATAATGTTTTAGACCTCGGTTAGAAATTTAGATTGATTTGGTTTAGTTTTACTAATCATACCATTAGTTTTGCCTAAACATGCTTAAGGGAAAATATGGGATTTTGGGTATGTTTGATCCATTTTACATGTTATGATTATTGTTTTGGTGTTTGTAAATGATTATACATGTTACTATGACTATTTGGTATGTCTTATGATTGTTTAAAATAGTTAGAATGGTCGAAAACGCCGTCGAATGGCGTAAAACACTCGCTGGAAGAGTTGCAGGAAAATATGCAGGGTTTCGGATCGGATGTGATCAGGGGGCTCGGATCGGATGGTGGACTGGGCAGAGAAACCGAACCGGATCAGAACTTTGCAGTAAGGAGACTTGGCGAGAAGGAAGGCCATTTGTTAGAGTTGGAGTTGGGCAGGGGATCGGACTGGAGTAGGCAAACTGGAGTCAGAGGCACCCGAACCGAACCGAATGGAGCATGGTACCCGAACCGAACCGAATGGAGCATGACATAGTCGAACCAAACCGACTGAAGCAGATTGGACCGAACCAAATTGAACTTCCATCTCTTCTACGCGATGACTATCATGACAACTCTTCTGAAGACCAACTCCAATTCGACCAAAACCCGAGATGCAAAGGTAGTCCAAATGGAAGTTAGAGCTCAGGATCCAAATGGGAACCAATGAGTTCACTTCATGATTGGGCTTTGCTGCGGGACGTGTGCAAAGGGGTTGTCGGTATTCATAACTTTGGTTCACCACAGAGAGATGGATAGTGGACTTGTAGTGATAGTTGTACGGTGTTGGACTCCGTCAGGGCCCAAGAGATTAGGTGACCAAATAGTGGATATTGTATGCTTTACGCACTGAGTGAGAGATGTGAGGATGGCTGCTATGTTGATTGTTTGCTTTCACTAGGACATGCACACCCCCACCCCCATATTCTTTACAACATATGTTAGTGGCACTTTAGAGCATTGAGCGGTATATTGTGCTAACTCTTTGGTTGCAGGTCCAGGTTCAGGTATGATTGGATTATACCTGTTATTGTTTTCTTCTGTTGCTTATCGCTCATACCAGATTTTTGTCTGACCCAGAGTTTTATGTCTCTTCTTATTACTCTGGGTTCTCTCACGAGCAGACTAGAGACAGGTTAGCTGAGTATGCACGAGTAGCTGATCCGGAGACGAGCAGGAGGCTTCCACGTATGATATATATAGATATTCTCCCTTTGTTGTTGAAGGTCACTGCTTGGGCATTAGTAGTGTACCTCCTTCTTTTGCTTTCTTTTGCTTTAGAGACGGTTTAAAGTTGTAATAATGATGGTCATGGAACATAAGCTGTATTTGGATTTCCGCTGCTATGATGTTTAGTTTCAGCTTATGCACTGTCTCGCCTGTTTTATGTCAAGATTATGTTATTATTATATTTTGTTCCATGCGCTGTGAGACATTCTACAGGTTCCTTGTTAGTTCATCCTCTTCTTTCCTTTCTTTGGCGACCATTCCGTGCTAGTCAGGCATGTGTACAGCGCAAATTCGGAGGAAATGCCGGCTGGTGCGGGGCGGGCCGTCACAAGACTTGTGCCTTTGTAGATTTATACTCAGATGGTAGACCACCAAGAAAACTCATAATAGCATCTCACATGCTATTGTTGAATTTTAACATCAGAACTAATAGGAAGAAGTAAATTGAACTCCTTATACGTGTTCTAAAATTTCATGAAATAATTCATCAATGTCTGATCTAATTTCTTAGTTCAATAGAATGACTTATAGATATCATATATTCTGCTCAAGTTCCCTTACCGGAGTACATAAATTCTAAATAATCCATTAACTCCTTCACAAATCCACAGTGGTTAATCAAACTAATAATCACACTACTATCAATAGTATTTTGCATCTGAAGAAACAACCATATATCATCCCTAAGTTGTACTTGTACATACTTGTCACTAGAATCCTCTGTCGGTGAATCTTTCCTGAGATGATTGCCATTATCGATACTCAAAAGATAAAGTCGAATGGTTTTTCTCCAATCAAAATAGTTCGAATCCCTTACTTTGTTATCAGTAATTTTCAACATCACAGGCATAATATCCATAATCGATTTTCTTTCAGACATAATTAGACTCAATTAGAATCGATGAGAAAGCAAAAATCAAATTACTGGGATTGATTTTGCTTCGATACGATGTGCGAAATTAGAGAGGGAAAGAATGTATTCAAAGCATTTTATATTTTGAATCGACAAACAAAGCATCATATTTAAAAGTATTTATACAAACCAAAAGAAACAAACACAAAAACAACACACACACACACACACACACCAAGCCCACGCATGCCCAACCCGATACACAAGTAAATCAATAGCCTAACAACATCAAACAAAAGAAAATGAGTTTGCTACTACAACTTAAAAACAATATATAAATAACAGTATACAATTGACATATATAGGTTATTGTTAATCTTAAAATATACTTTCCAGGATACTCGAACCTAGTCAAAGTACATAAGATGATTAAAAAGTGATTCAATTGGTTTAAACTAAATATCACATTTCTATCAATTTATGCACTATTTGAATGTTATTTTGATCAAACTGCTAGATATAGGCCATTTGGACATTTATTCCACTTTGATTGATTTAGGTACTTTACTTAATTTATTGTTGCTATTATGGATGTTTATACACTAATTTGGATGCATGGTTAATTGTTTACTTAATTTAGCTTAAAAACAACACCGTTCGTAGGGGATCTAGTATTAGAAAAAAATACCATTCATTAGAGTTAAGTGTTATCGATCAAACGCATAAGAGATGCATATTAATTGTAACAACCCACCCGGAATAGGCCTAAATCCCAACCCAAAAAAGGCCCATTGAAACTTAGAGCCGTTCTGAGTAAGTCATTGATTTCTATAATAATTGAAAATAATAGAGCCAAAATAATAAGAAATCCAATCTCATAGCGGAATTGATAAAATACAATAATCAAATAGATGTACCATGTCATAAAATTGTTATAATGTCAAATACATTGATTCCCATATGTCATTACTAACTAGTAAAGGTACATTATAATGATAATTGAGATATAATCAGATAATAATAGTAAACTAAATATTGATTGTCGTCTCCAACTCCATCATCAATATCATCGCCTAGAATGCTCCACCATCCTGCCTTAATTGTGTTGTTAAGAGGAGCGGGTCACAATAATAGTTTTGGTGAATAAAATTCTCTAAGCTTAAAAAGGGAAATATATTTCCTAATTAGGCAGTAAGAAACCTATGAGGTTTATGTCTAAGCGAATATAACCACACATATACGAATTCTAACATTTAATGGAAAAAAGAAAACCCATCTTGGTTACTTAAGGTCATTACAAATGTTGGCGGATTACTATAATTAATACCCTCTAGTGGGCCCTAGTCACTTTTGACTTCATTTCCTAGTAGACTACGCTATATATATATTTCTCTCATACTAACCCAACTTCTTGTAGCTGATGGATTTGCCATGTTGTCCAGGTAGACTTCTACTACAAGTAGGGATTGACCATGCATCCTGAAACACCCCACCTCCATTGAGGCCACTCACAAAGGGAATGCCTTAGCTTTGGTGGAGGTTTGTAAGAAAAAGTCACAGATAAAACACAAGATAGATATAAACACATGTATATAAGCAGCGAAAAAACAAACAGACTTTTTATTTCATAAATACGTGTTCATACAAAACATTCCCATAACTGTCACACAACAACTTCCAAAACATTACATCATCATTTCTATCTTGGTTATTAAATAAAGAAGCATAAAACATAATTAAAACTGCATAAATCCCCATAGAATGTGTCCAACAGCCATAGCCAAGGAAAGAGAGTCCAAACCGTACATCTACTATCTTGAAGCTTGCAAAGAGTCTGACTAAGCTGGGTTGTTTCCTCCCTGTGGACCTGGGGGGGGGGGGGACGGAAGAAAAGAAGACGAAAGAAAAATAGAGTCAGACATAAAGCCTGGTAAGTCTAGTGACTCTTCAGTATGAGAATAAGAAAAAGGGCATGATAGGTATAAACTGGAAATATGAAAGTATTATAAACTAAGATAAAACAGTTTGAATCGAATATACTATCGTACCCCACACTATATCTCTGCACCTACTTGCATTGTCTCAACTGGCACCCCATGATCGGGTGAAGTGATCCCCTTTCTAAAGATCGGCTCCTACTCGCATAATCATATGTGTCTTATGGCCCCCAATGAGTGTAGATACCTATGTTGGTCCCACCATGGGGTGTATCAAGTCCCATGGTGGCTGCCCGACACAATCCTAGAATTCATAGGGTATACTACTGGTGCCCAGTGCCCTGTTTGTCTGCTCTGAAGTGTGTGCACGCCCGCACTCCGTTTGAACCCACACTGCTGCACCAACCGCCGTCGCTTTTGACCACTTACAATCAGCCCAGTAATCGTGCCCCACCCTGCCTAGTTTCAGGGTACCATGATACCTAATTGGGTTACTGCTGAAATGGGTCCCCGTTACTAGGGTTTTCTAGTCAAACATGTTAAGTGGTTAAGTGTCTGTATTTACCTAACCCCACCCATTACTTTAATTAACATTTTGAATTGGTTAAGTGTTTTAGTTAACTTAACCCTACCATCTTGACTTGTCTGTCCTTAGCTTTTTAAAGCACCGACCACTCACATTAGACAGGTATTGTTACGGTTACTGGATGTGCAGGTCAGTTCCGGGCAGGTTTACACCGTAACTCAGTCTAACCTCGGGTCCTTATTGGGCTCAATGCTTAACCACCCACAATGGATAGGTATTGTTGTGACTACTGGACAGCCGGGCGGGTCAGGACAGGTTTACATCACAACTCAATCCAACCTCGGGTTAAGCATACTCTTATTTTCTAAATTTACATATTTGTCTCTATTACTTGTTATATGTAAATTTGTTAATAATTAAATGTTGTGGCCCACTTTCCAAGTTCATCATTTTTGGAATAAGAATTTTACACCATTTAAATGCCACCAATTATTGGCATGTGCCAAACATGCCAATACATATTTTTCACCAATTTATGTCAAGTTTCCTATAATTACCAATTTTTCCCAACGTTACCCCGTCTAAATATTAGGCTAACAATCTTAGCCTAATTTTCCGTCCGCATGATTTTTAACATATAATATTAGGCTAAAAACTTAGCCTAATTTAGCGTTCACAAAATTGTCATAAGAAATTCATTAACATAGCATAGGTGTAAACTTGGCATTATCGACGTAGTCAATATGAACATCATAGGTGTGAACTTGCAAAATAGTCAACATGAATATCATAGGTGTGAACTTGCAACATAGACTAGATCAACATACATATATGTGAATTTGCAATATAGACTAAATCAACTTACATATATGTGAATTTGCAACATAGGCTAAATCAACTTACATATATGTGAACTTGCATTGAAATAGGGATCTAACCAAACAGGTGTCATATGAATTAGCATATGATTTAGACAACACAAGCCTAAACATGTTTAGATCTAGGCATAACATCGAACATCACTAGCATACGACAAGAATATGACATGTCCATAGAGTATGTATAATTTTATCACATGTGTGAACTAGATCAAATCTTATGTCCAATTACAACATGAAACATGTATTAAAGTGGATCTAGGCATAATCTCAAACACAAACTAGTATAAGACAAAATTATGTCATGTCCATAAAGTATGTCTATTTTTAGCACAAGGGTGTGAACTAGATCCAATTATATTTACTACTATAACATGAAACTTGTATTAAAATGGATCTTGGCATGGATCCAATTATGAAGTTACAACTTTTGTATAAACATATGAGTACAAATATGAACTTAGTCATTTAGGCATAGAAGCTCTATTGTACAGCATATAACTTGTCATAATCACCTAAACATATAGGTGTAGAACCAAATAACTTGTATGTGAATTTGAATAGATCCAACATCAACTAGATTAATCCACAAACATTCTAATGGATCCAACATCAAGTCAATTATACCACAAACATCCCAATACCATTCACAAGACAATCATTACAACACATAGATATGAATTAACATCGTCGTTATACAATAGCACAATTCCATTTCAATTTTACATCGAATCAAGTCTTAATTTTATTCATATCGGAAAAATCACTATACTTACAATAAACGACGAACTTGAATTCTGAATTCTGAATTTGCAATGCTTTCCTTTGGGTAGACAAACGTTGTTTGATTCTTGTTTTACTTTAGTTTTGCTTGTCTCTAAGCTTTCTCTAACTGACGGCTACTCTTAGTTTCCTCCCAGCAGCATGACGGCTCTAGTTCTATTTTATTTGTGTGAATTTAGGTTGAGTGTTGAGTTGTATATATAGAATTTCAGATCGATTTGAGCCGTCAGATGATCATAGAGTGAATCAAGACCATACACACCAAGAGAAGCCAATCAGAAAGTGACAAATCATCCCTAGTGACACACCAGAGCTCAGAAATTCAACCAGAAACCCTACCAGGCTAGCCAGGGCCAAACCAGGTCGATAGGGCAGGTCGACCCCCAGGTCGACCCCAGGTCGACCTGGGTCCTGGGCGGGAAAATTCCCGCCCAACCCAGTTTGGATCTGTTTTCGAATTTCAAACTGCATTTTGAACCATTTGAATTTTAAATTGAATTCTGAAACTTCCGGAGGTCATAACTCCTTCATACGGAGTCCGATTTATGCAAACTCGGACTCTATCTCAAGCAGAATTCCGAGACGAGCGCAATGGCGTAACCCGTTTCCCTTAATTATTTCATTTAGAATTAATTATACTTTAATTTGTTAATTTATCGTTAACAGAAAATTCAGGGTGTTACATTCTCCCCCCTCAAAGGATTTCGTCCCCGAAATCTTCAAGTCTGAAAGAACGTATATCCTAACATCCAATCGTCCATCTACTCAACCATCAAACACAGGCGTCCATTATCCTTAAAAGACTTCTAATGTTTCATGATCATATGAATAGTGTGTGTATATGTCCTTATCTAATGCAAAAATTAGGCGTTCTACTGATTCAGTTGACCTCCTTAATGCGAATCATGTAAGTGTCATGAACCCATTATGTATGCAAACTTTTCCCTACTCATAATTCTACATGAGTGCGCAACCATTCATACAAATGTGATATCCATATGACAACATATCAAGTTTCAACCACATACAAATATGAATACATATATGCATATGCAATATGAAGTGACTGAGCCGATCTAGAACCTAGGTTGTGTGTGTATATGCATCCACGAGCAACCACTAGCAACCACTTACAACCACTTGCAACCATCAACCATAACATGTTTCAAATACATGTTTACATTCAAAGGGGTTTCTACCTAAGGACAAAGGATAATATCGAGGAGATATACCTAAAAATATAGATTCAAGCACAACTTAAGGAAAAAGAGAGATAAAAGATGTACCTTCAAAAAGAAAAGGGTAGGCCGCGCATATTCTGTCCTCAGTTTCCCAAGTCGCGTCTTCCTCGGCGTCGCTCCACTAAACTTTGACAAGCTTGATTTTGCGGTTGCGTAGCTTTTTGATTTCAGTTCCTACGATTCGAGTTGGAACTCTCCTCACAGTTGCTTCGCGTTCCACTTCGGCTTCTTCTAGAATGCTTGGCTCCACCACTTCCGCAGATTCATGTAGACATTTTCGGAGATGAGAAACGTGAAAGACGTTGTGAATTCCAACCAACCTTTCGGCCAGCTCTTCTCTATAAGCCATTTTCCCAATCTTCTCGATGATAGGGAATGGTCCTGCAAATCTTTGTGCTAGCTTTCCTGCGGATCCAAAGCGAACGACGTTCCTTAAAGGGGATACCTTAAGGAAAACCCTGTCCCCAACCTCAAACTCAAGGTCGGTCCTTCTTTTGTCTGCGTAGGATTTCTGTCTATCTTGGGCAGTCTTCATTCTCCTTCGTATCAAGTCCAGTTTTTCTGAAGTCTCTCTAATCATGTCTGGCCCAAGTATAAGCTTGTCAGTAGACTTCCACCAACAAGTTGGTGATCGGCACGGTCTTCCATACAAAGCTTCGAAGGGTGCCATGCCGATGGTGGCTTGGTAGCTGTTGTTGTAGGTGAATTCCACTAAAGGAAGATGATCCTCCCATGTCCCTCCGAAGTCAAGAACGCACAGTCTCAGAAGATATTCTAATATTCTGTTCACCATTTTCGTCTGACCATCGGTTTGGGGGTGATAGGCCGTGCTCAAGCATAATTGTGTGCCTACAACTTCTTGCAGACTCCGCCAAAACTCGCACGTAAAGATGGGATCTCGGTCACTCACTATGCTCGAGGGTATTCCATGGAGTCGAACTATTTCCTTGAGTTAAGCTAGAGACGAGGAAGTCCTTCTACTCTTGATAGGTACAAAGTAGGCGCTTTTAGTGAGCCTGTCCACTATTACCCAAATGCTAGTATTGCCTCTTCTTGACCTAGGCAACCCATCAATGAAGTCCATTGAAATGCTATCCCACTTCCATTGCGGGACTTCTAGAGGATGAAGCAGTCCTTCAGGTTTCTTTTGTTCCGCCTTGACCGGTTGGAATGTCACACACTTAGAATTGAAATCTGCCACGTCCTTATTCAAGCCGCTCCAATAGAAAACTCTCTTTACGTCCTTGTACATCTTATCCCCACCTGGGTGTATTGTCATCTTGGAATGATGTGCTTCCTCGAGAACCATCTTTACTAAATCCCTTTCTTGTGGGACGCATAGTCTTCCATCCCGTCTCAGCCAACCCGTATCACTGATGGAGTACCTATTGAGGTGACTGGAAGTTTCACCCCTAATTAGTTTATCAATCACATCCACAAGCTGAGGGTCTTCACGTTGTGCGGCCCCTATGGAGTCTAAAAGAGTGGGCCGTACTTCTAGTGATTCTAACAAACCAGGTACAAAATCAGAGGAGGGCCTAAAGTCAAAACTGGCTATATACTCCAAGCTTTGCCTTTTTACAAAGAGAGGGCTTAATGTCAGCTTCTTTCTACTCAAGGCGTCTGCTACTACGTTGCCTTTGCCAGGAATATAGGAAATATCAAAATCATACGAGGCAAGGAACTCAATCCACCTTTGCTACCTCAAGTTAAGATCTTTCTACGAGAAAAGATACTTCAACGATTTATGGTCAGTATATAATTCGAACTTCTCACCTAGGAGATAATGGCACCAAGACTTAAGCGCAAAGACAATGGCGGCCAACTCAAGATTGTGGGTTGGGTAGTTCTTTTCATGAACTTTCAATTGTCTTCCACCATAAGCTACTACCCTCCCTTCTTGCATCAGAACAGCGCCTAGTCCCGTACCATAAGCATCCGTATATACTATGAACATCTTTCTTCCATCAGGCAAAGTCAGAACTGGGGCTGTTGTAAGAGCCCTTTTTAAGCGTTGGAAAGCAATATCACAGTCCAAATCCCAAACGAATGCTAGATTCTTCTTTGTTAGCCTTGTGAGTGGAGCTGAGATTTTCGCGAAATCCCTAATGAACTTCCGGTAAAAACTTGCTAGCCCGAGAAAGCTTCGGACTTCGGTTGCATTTCTTGGTGTCTTCCAATCTTGCACTGCCACCACTTTCGCGGGGTCTACAGCTAACCCCTCTTTGGACACTATATGTCCAAGAAATCTTACTTCTTCTCTCCAAAAGTTGCACTTGGATAGTTTGGCTTTTAGCTGATGAACTCAAAGAGTTTCCATGATCTCCTTCAGATGCTGTAACACCCCACCTCCATTAAGGTCACTCACAAAGGGAATGCCTTAACTTCAGTGGAGCGTTTTTGGTAAACAGACACAGAATATCACAAGACAGATATAAAAATTTTGCAGCGGAAAATAAATAACTTTATTAAATCACCAAAGTATTTTGTTCATAATACCATGAGTCATAAAACCATTACAACAAAACACTTCTGTCTTATATTATCAGAGTACATAGGTATTTAAAAGAAAACATCATTCCCCATATTAAAGAGCAAGCCATATAAGAGACAGAGACTCGAGCCATACCTCAGAAGTAGATCCTAGAGGATGATATCCAAATCCTGACTAAACCTGGGTGTTTCCTCCCTGAGAACTTGGGGGGGGGGGGGGAAACGGAAGAAAAGAGGCGAAACAAACTAGGTCAGACATATGTCTGGTGAGTCCAGTAACTTTTAGCCAGTAAATAAATAAAGGTAAACATGACAGGCATACAAAGTGGATAAGAGGATCACGGTACAGATGACAGGACAAATAAGGTAAGGTGTACACATGATTCACTACTAACTACTCTGCACTATTACTAGTCAAATCACAATGGGATAATCCCTTCTGCTAATCATGATAACGATGGTGGTAGTTTCGTGTATTCCTAACTGCTGCCATAGGTACCGCCTGCTCCTATCTCAACTAGTCGTACCCACTACCCTCCTACTATAAATTGGTAGACTTAGGGCATATGTCCGGATATACCCTAACCACTACCCTAATCGATCGGCTCCCTACTCTATTGATACTGTAACACCCTGTAATTCTGTAACATTAAGTTTCACAAATTAAAGTATAATTAAATTTTAGAAGAAGAATTAAGGGAAACAGATTATTCCATTGCGCTCGTCTCGAAATTCTGCTTGAGATAGAGTCTGAGTTTGCGTAAATTGGACTCCGTATGAAAAAGATATCCTTAAATTAAATATTGCAGCAAAACATGAAAAAAAAGAGGAATGAGAAAATAATAATGTTTAGCATTGTTCTAACTTTTGTAAGCAAAAGACTTAGTAGCTCATTTGGTTGGAACACATGACTTGCATACAAGAGGTACAAAGTTCCATCCTTGCCAGCGCCCTATTTTTGTTTTAGGGGAATGGCTTAAAATAGCCTAATGTGAACCCAGTTCAAAAAGTGGTTTAGTGTGAAAAGGGATAAGAGGGAAGATAAATAAAAAGAAAAAGAAAATGAATATATATATATATATAATATATATACACACACACATATACGTATACATATACATATATATATGACATGTACGCATCATAAGGCGTACGTTGCGCATTTTTGGTTGCCAAGAATTGTTTTTTTTTTAAAGTGGCCTTCTCTGATTGAATTTATGACAAATATTTAACATATTAGTACATATGTGCATTTATGTCATAAAACATACAAATATAATAAATATGTGGGGATGCATGCAGTAAAAAGAAAGATTTATGCATACAGTAAATGGGGATTTTTTTTAAAAAGTAAGAATATGTATACGGTAAAGGGAAGATGTATCTATTAAATACGTATTTATGTTTGATGGGTTGGCAATAAATAATAAATGTTGATAATGTACATTAAGAGAGTAATTATGGCATAAGTGAATTAGGAATTATTTATATATAGAATTTGTCCTAAATGAGAAATGTGTACATTGTAGGAAATATATATATATATATGCTAAAACGTGAAATTGCATATAATTGGAATAGTAATTATGACATAATTTAAAATAGGAGCAATTTACAATCCTTAATTGTGAACATAATTGGCCTCCTTTTGAAATTGATGGCCTTGATTAACCCTAGCATCATCGGACGACTCAAATTAAAATACAATTCTATAAATACATCTCTAATCTCCACCTAAATTCACACAAATAATTTAGAACTGGAGCCGTCATGCTGCTGGAATGAAGCTAGGAATGGCCACCAATTAGAGAAAGCTTAGAAACGATCAAAGTTAAAGATAAAACAAGAATCAAAACAACGTTAGCCTTCCCAAAGGAAAGCATTTCAAATTCAGAACTCATAATCTAGAATTCAAGTTCTACGTTCATTGTAAGTATAGTGGCTCTTTA
Organism: Allium sativum; assembly: GCA_030737875.1. Lineage (NCBI taxonomy): Eukaryota > Viridiplantae > Streptophyta > Magnoliopsida > Asparagales > Amaryllidaceae > Allium > Allium sativum. The sequence continues at coordinate 29,197 of JASFAX010003659.1, forward strand.
GATGAGAATGCGATTAAGACATGATTTGATGTAGATTGTAATATGGAATTATATCAGTATTTACGATATTGTTTTGTATTTGTTATTTGTGATAATTTGAATGTTGTGGTGATTGAATCTTTTATGTATTATGAATCAAACAATCAGCACCTTATGCGAATTGTATGTATACAGTTGGATCAAAATATATGCTTATGCAAGTTATAGGTTGCAAGTTAGATTTATACATATATTGATACGATTCATGTAGGCTCTATGTATATATATTTATGTTAAACAAATTGTACCTACATGATTAGAATAGATCTATATTCACACGTTCTTATGCAAGTGAAAACTTATAATTGGATCCATGCCAAGATCCGTCTAGGATTCATATGATTAATGAAAGTTTATGGTTAGATCTATGTTTATACATATGCGTTGCAAGTTCACACCCTTAAGTGGTTGTCAAAAATTACACATATAGTTTTGTCATATGCCAGTTTTATGTTTGAGGTTATGCCTAGGTCTATGCATTAACATGTTATACCATGTTATACCTTTATGTTAGGCTAAAAACTATATGATTCATGTGACACCTATTTAACTAGGCCCAATATTTATATGCAAGTTTGTGGCATGTTATGCAATGTTGTGATATTCATGTCGATTATTTTGCAAGTTCACACCTATGATATTCATGTTGATTATTTTGCAAGTTCACACCTATGATGTTCATATTTACTATGTCAAGAATGCCAAGTTTACACCTATGACATGTTAATGAATTATTTTTATGCCAATTTTGGTGTACGCTAAATTAGGCTAAGTTTTTAGCCTAATATTATATGTCAAAATCATGCGGACGGAAAATTAGGCTAAGATTGTTAGCCTAATATTTAGACGGGGTAACGTTGGGTAAAATTGGTAATTATAGGAAACTTGACATAAATTGGTTCAAAATCACATAAGTGATTTATGGCATAAAATGGTATTAATTATATACCTAAACTAATGAGATTGATTGGAAACAAATTTGGCAGTAACTTGAATTTGAATAATTTACATAATTAAAATGTAAATTTGAAAATACGAATATGCTTAACCCGAGGTTGGATTGAGTTGTGATGTAAACCTGCCCGGACCCGCCCGGTTGTCCAGTAATCACAACAATACCTATCCAATGTGAGAGGTTAAGGCATTGAGCCCAATAAAGACCCGAGGTTAGACTGAGTTGTGGCGTAAGACTGCCCGGAACCGACCGGCATACAGGCAGCCCCAACAATACCTGTCTAATGTGAGTGGTTGGTGCTTTAATAAGACAATTAAAGCGAAGCTAGGATTGTAGGGTTAAGTTAACTAAAACACTTAACCAACTTAACATGTTAACAAGACAAGACTTGTAGGGGTTAAGTAACTAAGAAAACACTTAGCCAATTTAACATATTAACTAGACTAGAGGTTAAGGTTAAGTAAATTCAGGACACTTAACCGTTATAACCTGATAATTAGATAAGTGGGTGAGGTTAAGTAAATTTAGAATACTTAACCATTATAACACGTTAGCTAGATAAGTGGGTGAGGTTAAGTAAATACACTTAGCCAATTTAATATGTTAGCTGGACTAGAGGGTAGGGTTAAGTAAACTTAGAACACTTAACCATCATAGTGTGATAAATGAACAGGGTTAAGTTAAAACATGAAGGGACAATACTTAACCATTAGAACATATTAATTAAACAGATGTTAGGGTTAAGTTAACTAAGGGGAACACTTAACCAATACAAGATGAATGGGTAGGGTTAAGTAATAAGAAATACTTAACCAATATAGCTTGGTTTGTGGTAGGGTTAAGTCAACATGAGCTACTGATAACACTTAACCAGCTTAATATGACAAAGGAATGGGTTGAGTTAACCTGAATTGACTAATGACACTTAACCAACTTTATGAGGAAGAGAACTAAGTAGTAAACCATAGTTAAGAGGGCTAAGTAGTAAACCTTAGTTAAGAAACGAACGATTCAGGAAACTAAGTGATAAACCTTAGTTTAAAGTTAAGAGGACTAAGTAGTAAACCTTAGTTAAGAAAACTAAGTAGTAAACCTTAGTAGAACACGAGAAGGAGTGAACGTCCATCTGTTTTTAAAGAAGGCTCCAACGAATTGGGTTACGAAGCCCGAGGCTTCGAGGGGACGTGAGGGTACTCTTGGTATCCCTCTGTGAGGCTGCAGATGATCCTCCTGGGATCACAGAGGTTAAGGTCCGCGTTAGAAGAACCAAGGGTATGCCTTGGTTGCAATACAAGGCAACCTAAAGACTAGGATGGACCAGTGTGATTCGGCGAGACCAGTAACCCTGTGATAGCAACTCGTCGTCTACCTACCATCTTTAGTCAATCGTAGTACGCATGCGGAAAGGCAGAGAACTCCCAACAGACCATATACTTGCTATCTAGTTATGGGTGAGGCTGGCCAATAGGAAAGTGGGGCATAGGTGGCAGGAGTATAGTTCTCGTGCTTGATTTTCTTGGATTGCCTTTCATTAGTTGAGGGAGGGGTCACGTGGTACCATAACCACTGGTAGAAAAACAGACCTTAGCATCTGCATCGGCAGATATCTTAAATCTCCCGACCGAGTTCCATATCTCTTGATTAGCCCTGCTATGGGACTCGGGCCGCACATATAGTGTACATGTGCATCTAGACAGCAATAAACGATTCGCGACACATACGTGGGGAAAGTCTAGGAACATATACCACTCTAGGTAGTGTGTCCTAGACTAGGGGCATCGTTCGACAGGTAGCATAATCCCTAGTTGGACCTAGGTGGCATAAACCCTGAATCCGAGAAGCGTTCAATGGGTAACATAAACCCTGTTGGATCTAGGTCATGTAAACCCTAGTTGAATCTAGGAAGCGCCCGATAAGAAAACCCTAGATTAGATCTAGGTAATAAATAATAGATGTACACCTAAAGGCAACCGCAATTACCGGGATTGGGATCGCGTTATCATCTTTATACAGATTACTATTTGGGATACTAGTTAGGTGGTGCAGAGATATAGAATGGGGTGTGATGGTATATCCGGTTTAAACTGTCTTGCTTTGGTTCGTATTAGTCTGTTATTCTGGTACTGTCCCATTTTCTAGTTTACTCCCGTCATGAACTTTATCCTGTTCACATGCTAAAAGTCACTAGACTTACTCAGGCTTTATGTCTGACTCTGTTTTTCTTTCGTCTTCATTTCTTCCGTTCCCCCCTCCCCCAGGTAGTCAGGGAAGGAATAGCTCTGCTTAGTATGGACTGTTACTCTTTCCAAGCTTGAAGACTCTTGGATATATCGCTTCAGACTCTCTTTTCCGCTGCTATGGCTGGCTTATGCTACATTGGGGAATATAAATGTTATTTTATGCTTCTTTATTTTGTAAGACAGATAATACTCTGGTATTGGAAAGAAATTGTTGTACAAACTATTTGATCAATAAAGTAAAGATTTATTTTCCGCTGTTTTAATTTTTTTTCTGTCTTGTAATTTATCTGCATCTTTTACCTTAAATGCTCCATAGAACTTAGTGCATTCCCTTTGTGAGTGACACTAACGGATGTGGGGTGTTACAGATACCCTGTGCTGGTCCCACAACCAGGGGGTATCACTTCCCTAAAGTGGCAACCTAAGGTGTGCACAGTTATACCAACTGGTGTCACGGTCGTCTTGTCCCCCTCTGCCCGACCCATGCACGTACATGTCCCCGGTCGATTTGCGCCGCCCACACCATCCGTCTCGTTTTGGATCTCTTACAATCAACCAGTAAGCGTGCCCCTTCCCCGCCTAGTATGGAGATCTTTACTTTGATACCCCTCCAGGTTACTGACTGAAATGGGTCCCACACAACATGATACAAGATTTCTCCTATGTCTTGTATCCCCACTAGGTTTTCTACTGACTATGTATACCCTAAGGTGTCATTAATTACATAGCCCTCAATCAGTTATGCATACCTATAGGTGTCTTAAATACACAACCCCTATTCTTCCTATCGGTTATGCGTACCTATAGGTGTCTTTAATACATAACTTTACCTATTCCCATTAGTTATGCGTACCCCTGAGGGTGTCTTTAATACATAACTTTACTATTCTGCCCCGGTTATGTATACCATTAGGTGTCTTTAATTACATAACCCTTTTTATTCGGTTAAGTTTGTGGGCCTATATATATTAACATTACCCACCTACCCTTCAGTTGTACTTAACCCTCCCACTGATTTAATCCTATTTACTTAATGGTTAATTTTGTGGGCCTATATATATTAATATTACCCACCTACCCATCAGTTGTACTTAACCCACCCACAATGCAATTCGTTTTACTTAACCCTAACTTATGTCTATCATCATACAGTTCATATGTATTAAGTTAGGTTAAGTAGTCTTTAATCAGCATTAATTAATTATTGAAATATCTAATCGTATTTCACATGCCACCCCAGGCACCCACTTAATTCCACATGCCACCCAAGGCACCCACTTAACCCCTCATGTCCCACTACATGTTTATCTGGTTAAGTGTTTCTTAATTCATTAAGACTGTAACCTTATAAAGACCTCCCACATTAGACTGGCATTTGTGGCAGCTGGATTTTCCGGGCGGGTCCGGGCAGTCTTACACCACAAAAGAGCCTAACCTTGTGTCTTTACAACTGTCACGCATTTAATTTATGCCTAAGACCTCCCACATTAGACTGGCATTTGTGGTAGCTGGATTTGCCGGGCGGGTCCGGGCAGTCTTACACCACAAAAAAGCCTAACCTCGTGTCTTAGACGATTAATTACTCCTAATTAATCTTTCCCCAATTTGAATTAATTTCCCTATTCAAATTATCAATTAACTCCAAATTTCACTATGGCCATAATTGACTCAATTATGTCCATCTATTTATGGTATGAAAAATCATACCAATTTTCATCACAAATTTATTTTATGCCAATTCTCAATATTAAATCTTCAGACTTTAATTGCTTAAACATCCCTCTTTTGATTAATTAAGTTAATTAATTAATCCTTTCGTTTTTCATAGGTGTCAATACCTATCTTATTAACAATTTGTATTTCTTATCCATAAATGGTCATATTCAAATTATACCATTTTTATCCCCATTTTACCCATGTCATAATAGGTAATTATTTATATGTTTACCTACTTGAATCATGTGTCCAATTTACATAGTCACTATGTAAATTATGCCCATTACAAATTCCCCTTTTCCCCGTTTCTTAACTAGCGTAACCGTTTGCGTTTTTGGCGTCATCGAGGCTACAAAATAGTCTCGCCATAACAATAAAATAAAGGGAATGACAAGGTGATCGTTTTCAGTACAATTTTTGGCATAAGCATGACAACTAGGGAAAATGACATGATAACTTCGCATATAATTATGATTCACCACATAATTAACAATTTGCATAGATTCATAACAACTTGCATAGGTTTATGAATTAACAACATAATTAACAACCAACATAGGTTCATGATTCTCAACATAGTCAACAATGTATATGGGTTCATGATTCACAATATAACAACTTGCATAATTCATAACATAACTTCTTGCATAGGTGACTTACATAGGTTCATGATCCACAACATAACAACTAGCATAGGTTTATGAATTAACAACTTATCAACTTGCTTAGGTAACTTCATAGGGTCATGATTCATAACTTAACAACTAGCATAGATTCAAGAATTAACAACGCAACAACTTGCATAGGTAACTTGCATAGGTTCATAGTTTCTCAACATAATAACTTGCATAACTTCATGATTCACAATAATAAGGAACTTGCATCATTTCATGATTCACAATGATAAACTTGCATAGATTCATGATAACGACTTGCATAGATTCATGATAACGACTTGCATAGATTCGTAATAACAACTTGCATAGACTCATGAATTCATCACACAATAATTTACATAATTTCCATGATCCACAATAACAATAAACTTGCATAACTACAAACAACATATACCCAAATCATAGTCTACCACGATTCACTTTTATTTATTTAAACTTAAAAGTGACTAGAACTCACCGAATAAAGGGGTCTTGAGTTCTGGGTTCTGAATTCTGTAATTGATTAGCGTTCCCTTGTTGTAGACAATTACGTTGTAGTTTTAGGCTTGATTTGAATTGAATTGTTGTCTTTAACTTTCTTCTAGTTGGTGGCGGCTACTCTATGGTTTGGAGTGACAATATAACGGCTACTGATCTAATTTTTGATTTGATTCTAGGGTTTGGGTCTACACATGTTTATATAGAGTTTAAATTTAATTATAGCCGTCGGATGACCCTAGAGTTAATCAAAACCACTCAGTCCAGATTAGAACTATCCAGAAACCCTAATGACTCATTAACTAGTCATAAATGACTCAGCAATGAGTCAGAACATGGGTCAGACAGAACCAGAAGGCTGTGCAGGTTTTCTCTCGGCCTGGGCGCACTTGGGAAGTGCGCCAATGCAAATTTGTACTGGCGCACTTCCCAAGTGCGTCAGTGCATTTTTTTTCAAACTTCGTTTGTCCATATCTTCTTCATATGACATCCGTTTTACGCAAACTCGGACTCTATCTCAAGCAGAATTCCGAGACGAACGCAATGGAACAACCCATTTCCCTTAATTCCCACATTTGAAATTAAGTATTCTTAAATTTAGTTAATCTGATTATTCAAAAATTCGGGGTGCTACATTCTCCCATACTTAAAGGATTTCTTCCCCGAAATCTTCAAGTTAAGAAGAATGTGTCCTACCATCCAATCACCCATCTACTCAACCATCATCCACAAGCATCCATTGTCGTTAGAAAACTTCTAATGCCGTATTAACATATGCAAAAGTGTGTGTATATGTTCCTTTTCTAATGCAAAATCAGGCGGTCTACTGATTCAGTTGACCTCCTTAATGCAAACCATGATTGTGCCATGCGTCCATTATGTATGCGAAAGAATCCTATCGATACATATTATTTCTACATGTGTGCTTAACCATTCATCAAAATGCAACATCCATATGATAACACAACCATTGTTCATCCATTAACCTAAATATGCACACACATTTATATGCAATATGAAAGTAATTTGAGCCGATCTAGTGCCTAATGTGTGTGTAAATGCATCCATGAGCAACCACTAGCAAACACTTGCATCCACTTGCAACCATCAAACATAACATATCCCAAGAACATGTTTACATCCATGGATTTCCTATCTAAAGGTCGAAGATTCGGTTGATGGGATACAAACAAATGATATAACTAAAACAAAAGCTCTATTCCTATTTGACATCGATTAAAAGAATAATTCCCTAACTCTCAGCCCCGAAGACCGAAATCAACATCAGACTGACACCCAAAGAATTACCCCCATTAAACAATATCCAAAATGGAGATCTACTCCATGCTTCGAGTAGAAACCCGTATCCTTCAGAATAATCCAGATACTTACAGACCACTGGTACAGATCAGATTACAGAATGGTTCTCAGAAAGCTAAGCATAACAGACCCTTGCGGGTCACAAGAAACTTTGGGGGTCTTCCCATGACAAGTTAGAAACTCAACGACCCTCCTCTCAAAATCTAGAACGACCCTCTACATAGAAAGCTGGTCCATTTAGATCCAACCCATAGCCCATAAACTTGAGCACACAAATGTCACATTCAAATTTTTGACGCCTAACACAGATAATTTCAAACCCTTACAAATCACCAATAAATGAGCCGAACCACAAAAGGGGTTTGAAACAACTACGGGATCAGAAACAAGACTAGTATTAAAGTGCAGAGTCAATTACAAAATCAAAATGCCAGAAAAAGAGTCTTAACTTCATAAGGAAATTAAACCTTTTACATAAATTTTTCCTATCTCTATCCTATCCATCTGCCACGAGAGCATTCGCCTGCCCTCCAGAAGTCCCTTGCGATCCCTGCGCCTTCGGGCATTCCTTGGAAAAGTGTCCGACCTCTCCACACTTAAAGCAATTGGACTTCCTCCTTTTACATTCTTTGACTAGGTGACCTTCTTTCCCACAATAGTGGCATTTCCTCTTATCCTTTCCCTTGTCATCCTTCTTGCCTTTCTTCTGCTGTTGCTGTTGCTGTCCTTTCTTGGGTCCCGCCTTCTCATTTTTCAGTGTCCCTTCAACTTTTTCCTCTTTCTTTGCTCCTTTGTCCTCTTCATGCATTAGGGCCATATCCACCAGCTTTTCAAAAGTGGCCCCCATGGGAACGTGGGTCATAGCCAATCCGTGTAGCGGCTCATTCAAGCCTTTAACAAATCTCAGAGCCTTCTTCTCAGGTGTGTTCACCAAGTCTAAGCCGAACCTCGCCAACTAATTGAACTTGTTGACGTACTCTTTTACTGACAGATCCCCCTGCTTCAGCGCCAAAAACCTTTCCATGTATAGATTCTCTTCAGCCCGCGAGAGAAACTTCGCCTCAAACCTCTGCCTAAAATCTGGCCATGTATCGATTGGACGTCCCCCATTAGTGACTTCCCACCAAAACGAGGCCTCATCCTTCATTAGCCAGGCAGCTAGTTGGACTTTCCTTCCATCATCCACTTCAAAGATTCTAAACAATTCTTCCACCTCCTTTAGCCAGTTACGAGCTTCAACAAATGTCTCCGTCCCGTGAAAAGGTTTTCCACCCATTGCTCTAAAGTCCTTACATATCTTAGCAAAAGTATTGATGCGAGGAGGAGGGGGAGGAGGAGGAGGAGGGGGAGGAGGAGGAGGAGGAGCATTTGCTGGACCTGCGGTGGCGGCCCTAGCCTCGAGATATTGACGAAACCAACTGGGTACCACTACAACAGATTTACCTTTTAATAACACGTGAAAAACGCTATAATAGGCTACCATAGCATTAGTGATGACGCTATATAACGACATGCAATAATAGCCCTGCTATATCTTATAGCTCAAATCTAAACGCTATAGTATTATACATTTTATAGCGCACGTTCACCACCATGAAATGTTTTACATAGCATTTAGACCTTGCTATTATATTTGCTTACTAAAATTTCAACTTTTTTTCTTATAGCGTTATCAATAATTTCATAGCACATATTCATTGCTACGAAAAATGTATTTAATTTTGTTTTTTAAAAAAATCCGCGATTATCAAATTCCCCGTTGATATATAGCGTTCAGACCTTACTATGTTAAATACTCGCTTTTTTATAGCATTATCACTGTTTTCATAGCTCATATTCATTGATATGAGAAGTTTTCCGCACGGTTCACATTTTATATAGCATTTCACATTTTGATTCCATAAAAGGAGTTTTCCTCTATTAATATTTGTAGTACATATAGCGTTTTCAGTGTTTTCATAGCACACATTCAATGATATTAAAAGGTTTTCCACACTGTTTATTTTTTTACATAGCATCACTTTTTATTTCCATAAGTGCAATTTTTCGCTATTAATATTTTTAATATATAGCACATATTTCAGCTATGATCTTTAATAGTAAATCTCATATTCAATTTGTGCACAGTTCAAACAATTAAGCAGTAAATTCACAACACAAAACTGTCAATAGCAATAAACTAATACCAAAAGCATATTTGATTTCAATTACAAAATAATAGTCAATAAATCTACTAAAAATATAGAAATAAGTCAACATACATGTTGTTCAAACATCGTTTCAAAATGAAGTTACATGAAAAATCACTTAGTCTTCAGCTTGTATCATCATCCAACTTCTAGAATCTCCAATTCACAAGCACAATTTACAGTCTTATAACAAAGAAAAATGCAAAAAAACACAATTAAAATGCAAAAATGGAAGTGTTAGATGTCAAATCAAATAGTTCATAACAAAAATGTTCACTAGAAAATTTTGAACCAAAAAATATTAAATACAAAAATAATCCTTCTAGTTTATTATACCTAAAATAGTCATCCAAACTGCTGCTTAAGTCGACTTGGGAATCAAATGAGAAGTCAACGTGGCCATACACAATGCCAGACTGAGCATGATTTGAACATTTAAGGAAATATTTTCTCACCATGTCTCGCTGAAGATGCACAACACTAAAACTACTCAATAAAAAGAAACAAAACTTGGACAACTACATGGTAATAAGTGAAAGTAAGGCACAGTTTCAACCGATATTTCAGTTTCTGCAGCTGAGCATGATTTGAACATTCAAGGACATATTTTCTCACTATAAATGTCTCGCTGAAGATGAACAATACTAAAACTACTCAATAAAAAGAAACTCAGGTGTATCAACATTATTTATCTTCAGCATCTAACATAATCAACCGTTATTTTGATCATTAATAAAGTGCACCATTAGATCCTTGATATAGTAATCTAGGTTTTTGGATGTTTTCTAATTTAAGCCAGAGTAGATGATCCTATCATGTCTATCATTGTATGCAAATGAGAAGCGGAAATGCAAAAAATATAGGAAAATACCTATCAAGGACATTGCATAAGACATTATGAGAACATTACGTTCTTGCACAAGCAACTTATATGCATCCATCTCCAGTGCTCCTTCAAATTCCTTTAATAATCTATCTTTCTTCTTATGCTCAATCAATGCATACATCACTTATAGCAATCATATTCCCTATTTTTTCATGCAGCAGCTGTGCTATCCATGATCCCACATTTCCAAAACCTTGAAAATTTCATTATACAAGTTAACAAAACATTAAGCCAAAAGGTTATTTGATGTCCACAACATAAACTAGCTTCCATTTCTTTCTTTACCTCAACACATATTCAGTCCAAAACAGTAAACAGAATTCTTAGCAAGCATAAGAATTTTACTTGGAACATTTCACAACCTAAAACTACTAACATAACTAATGTGGTAAGCATATTTCTGTTATATACAGATGAACCATCCTAAAATAATTTATTTATTTTTCAAATAAGGAAGAATCCCACGGTATAAGTTTCTGCATATTCCAAATGTTAAAAATACTGAAAAATATCAGTCAATTTCCTACATGAATTCTAATATATATACCAATAACATTGTAGTTGCATTGGCATGTGCTGTCAGTGCAGTTTAGGTCGGTCCAACTCTAATAATCACTAAGAATGGTGCTGTAGGCAATGGCAAACACAAATCCAGCAAAGAAAGAAATCGATTAAATATTGCAAAACTAGACAGAGCTGGTACTCCACAATTCGGAGATGTTTCCCTTTTACATGTATAACCGAATTTTGTGTTGAAATACAAAGTGAACTAGATAAGTGTTAATAACACTAAGACCTTGCAAATTATCCTCAAAAAACTACACTTGGAGCACTTATGAGTTACAATCTACATATTTAACTACAATAAACACCAAGTAATCTAGATTTGATAGATTTTGCTACGCTGTAATAGTAAAGAATCATTTAAGAAGGCACTAATTAACATACAAGAAAATGGATTGTACCAAGTAATCTAGATTTGACAGTTTCCTTCTGAAAACATGCTACACTCTTTTATCATTCCTTACTAGGTTTTGGAGTCTTTAAGGTTCGTTTGATTTTGTAGTCTTTAAGTTTTGAATGCAACAATTACCATAATAAAACATGCATTTGGGTAGAGTCATATGAAACGATTCATAAATAGAAGGCTGAACTTATATATTATATCATCAGCTGATCTGACTGCAAGTAAACAACTGAAAAAGGCATAAATTTCAATGTATAAAAGTTTCAGCTTTTATTACCATCTGCACATACTTTTGTCGGCACATACTCTTGTCCACCTTGCAAGGTTACATGCTGCTCTGGGCCTAGTCAAGATGATTGCATATGATGTATTCCTTAAGTGCATAACTATACGTAACAATGGTAAACAATAAGAGTTTTCTAGCTCCAAGGATTTTCAAATCAATTCTTATTTCCTTTACATTATGTTACATTCATATACTTATTTCTATGCGGTCCTTTACTATATCATTTACATGTGCAACGCATGGATTTACATACTATAAATAGAGAACAAATCATGAAGAACATTCAGTGTTATTGCAGTTTTCATTAAAGAGGAATATCTCTAACTCTTCAGCACCCTACAGGTTTTTGACATCCCCACTAAATTTTAAAAAGTATATTATAATATATTAAAAAACTTGAACCAAATCTATTTGGACTTAGATTGTTATTGTCATCAATTAAGAATGTTACAGTTGTAATTTTCTCATCCAACACATCAACTTATTTAATATTTATAAACGTTGTTTAATTTATTATTATTATAAAACTTAGTTTACTGTTATTATTATTATATTCCCGCCCTCTTCACATATGTGAGAGAAAGGCTGTGCGCACTAATCGACCACCAATAGAGCCCGGAAAGCCGTGAGAATAGTATTAGGACGGGAGACTGCCTGAGAAGTCCTCTCGCGCTTGAGTACGGGAGCTTTTGGCACTGCGTATCCACCTTTTATTATTATTATATAAAGTTTTAGTTATATTTTATATTTCTATATACTTAATTAATTTTTATAAATTAAATTTCTTAATTTTTATAAAACTTAATATTAGCTAAAAATAATAGCTTGTTATCAACATTTAAAAGGGGGTGATATTAGGCAATCTCTAGATCATTTAACACAATATAACATCATGC
>JASFAX010003660.1:0-2500 GCA_030737875.1 Allium sativum
ATAAGAGATGACGACACAATTGTACGATGTCTTTTCACAAAGAGCGGACAAAATCGAAATACATTTAATGCAAACAAGGCACCTGTCCTTGAAAGCCAAATCGATGCACCACATCCATAAAACTTTGAAACCACTCAACAACCAATAATCTTAAGCGCTTTCCAACATCGCTGATTATCATCGTAGAAGGTGGCCTCATTGGTCATCCTCCCCATCGCCACATGGCATGGTGAAGAACAACAACATAGGTAAAACCAACAAATTCCATTTCGATATCATTAGAAGGCAAAAGGGGCTCGCACGTTATGTTTCAAACAAAAAGTACGATAATGGTGCTTTTTCGTTGGTTGGCTGCAACAAAGCAGGGAGCCCAACGAGTAAATACACCGATAACCACTCACATGCCTTGCGACCACAACCCATTCAAATTCTCAGCCATCCCCACTAAGTTGAAATAAATCGACTAGTAGAAAAGGTCCAAGAAAAATAAACAGGATGATCCGCTAAGCACGAAAAACCTTTCTCATCCGAAAAACCAAGCAACCCATTTTCGTTGATCGATCCACGTTCAACTTGGTTCTCACACGATCCTTTCGAATCGTTAACAAACCGACAAAAAACCGAGGTGTACCAATTTGCCGAAAAATCCACGCAACAAATTTTGTTCCGATCGGTGCACAGCTTGATTTCCGCCAGATCCATCCAATTTTCAAAAAATCAGTTAAATCTTGCAAACACAAAACTTTCCCGTGATCGCCCATGTTTCAGCATGGTTTCTGCTTAATACGTCCAGTTTTCAATAAAACTGGGAAATCTTGCCAGAACCAAACTTTCCTGCAAGCGCTCACGTTTCAGCACTGTTTCTGCCTGATCCGCCCAATTTTCGAAAATATCGGTGAAATTTAGCGAAAATCAAACTTTCCTGTACTCGCCCACATTTCAGCATGGTTTCTTCCTGATTAGTCCAGTTTTCGAGAAAATAGGAAAATCTCACCGAAACCAAAGATTCTCGTAATCGCCCATGTTTCTGCTTGATACGTCCAATTTTCGAAAAAACTGGGAAATCTCGCCAGAACCGAACTTTCCCATGAGCGGCCACGTTTCACCAGGGTTTCTGCTTGATACGTCCTATTTTCGAAAAAACCGGAAAAATCCAACTAAAACCAAGCTTTCCTGCAATTGCCCACATTTCAGCATGGTTCTAGCTAGATTTGGCCAGTTTTCGGAAAAACTGGTGAAATCCAACCAAAACCAAACTTTTCCGAGATATCGCCCACGTTTCAGCATGGTTTCTTCCTGATCAGTCCCGTTTTCGAGAAAATAGGAAAATCTCGCAGAAACCAAAGATTCCCGTAATCGCCCATGTTTCTGCTTGATACGTCCAGTTTTCGAAAAAACTGGGAAATCTTGCCAGAACCGCACTTTCCCATGAGCGACCACGTTTCACCAGGGTTTCTGCTTGATACGTCCTATTTTCGAAAAAACTGGAAAAATCCAGCCAAAACCAAGCTTTCCTGTAATTGCCCACATTTCAGCATGGTTCTAGCTAGATTTGGCCAGTTTTCGGAAAAACTGGTGAAATCCAACCAAAACCAAACTTTTCCGAGATCGCAACAAAAATATTTTTAAAAAAATTTTTAAAAAAATTTGGGGAGGGCACTTCCATCGAAAACATTTTCAAAAAATTTTTTTTTAAAATTTTTTTTTTTTTAAATATTTAAAAATTAATATTTTTAAATATTTAAAAAAAAAAAAAATTTCTCCGAAAAATCCACACAAAAAAAATTTGTTGATCGACCAACGTTTCAGCTTGCGTTTTGCCTGATCCATTTTGGTCGATCCTTCCCCTTCCTCCTCCTCCTCACCCTCCCCCCCCAATATAGGAATATATGGAATTTAGCCTAATATGACCCCGGTAGTCCAAAGTGTCTCTGCTACGTAGGTAAATCCGACCACATTTTTTTTTGTGGTTTTACCATGTAGTCACTGGGTTTTTGAGTGATCTGCATGTGTTTTCCGAATCTGGCACTTTGCCAAGTGCCAAATCTGGTACTTTGGCAAATCTGGTACTTTGCCAAATCCAAGGCGTGCCAAGCCCGATGCGCACACGTGAAAATTCAATGTTTCACCGTGTTTTTCAGCCTGGTACTTTGGCAAACCTGGTACTTTGCCAAGTGCCAAATCTGGTACTTTGCCAAATCCAAGCTGTGGCAAGCCCGATGCGCACACGTGAAAATCTAACGTTTCACCGTGTTTTTCACCATTTTTTGAGTGCCAAATCTGGTACTTTGGCAAATGTGGTACTTTGCCAAATCCAAGGCGTGCGGAGCCCGATTAGCACACGCGAAAATTCGATGTTTCACCGTGTTTTTTGGCCTGGTACTTTGGCAAACCTGGTACTTTGCCAAATGGCAAATCTGGTACTTTGCCAAATCCAAAGCGTGCCAAGCCCGATGCGCACACGCGAAATTTCATTGTTTCACCGTGTTTTTCAGCCTGG
>JASFAX010003660.1:22500-25000 GCA_030737875.1 Allium sativum
CACCAGGGTTTCTGCTTGATACGTCCTATTTTCGAAAAAACTGGAAAAATCCAGCCAAAACCAAGCTTTCCTGTAATTGCCCACATTTCAGCATGGTTCTAGCTAGATTTGGCCAGTTTTCGGAAAAACTGGTGAAATCCAACCAAAACCAAACTTTTCCGAGATCGCAACAAAAATATTTTTAAAAAAATTTTTAAAAAAATTTGGGGAGGGCACTTCCATCGAAAACATTTTCAAAAAATTTTTTTTTAAAATTTTTTTTTTTTTAAATATTTAAAAATTAATATTTTTAAATATTTAAAAAAAAAAAAAATTTCTCCGAAAAATCCACACAAAAAAAATTTGTTGATCGACCAACGTTTCAGCTTGCGTTTTGCCTGATCCATTTTGGTCGATCCTTCCCCTTCCTCCTCCTCCTCACCCTCCCCCCCCAATATAGGAATATATGGAATTTAGCCTAATATGACCCCGGTAGTCCAAAGTGTCTCTGCTACGTAGGTAAATCCGACCACATTTTTTTTTGTGGTTTTACCATGTAGTCACTGGGTTTTTGAGTGATCTGCATGTGTTTTCCGAATCTGGCACTTTGCCAAGTGCCAAATCTGGTACTTTGGCAAATCTGGTACTTTGCCAAATCCAAGGCGTGCCAAGCCCGATGCGCACACGTGAAAATTCAATGTTTCACCGTGTTTTTCAGCCTGGTACTTTGGCAAACCTGGTACTTTGCCAAGTGCCAAATCTGGTACTTTGCCAAATCCAAGCTGTGGCAAGCCCGATGCGCACACGTGAAAATCTAACGTTTCACCGTGTTTTTCACCATTTTTTGAGTGCCAAATCTGGTACTTTGGCAAATGTGGTACTTTGCCAAATCCAAGGCGTGCGGAGCCCGATTAGCACACGCGAAAATTCGATGTTTCACCGTGTTTTTTGGCCTGGTACTTTGGCAAACCTGGTACTTTGCCAAATGGCAAATCTGGTACTTTGCCAAATCCAAAGCGTGCCAAGCCCGATGCGCACACGCGAAATTTCATTGTTTCACCGTGTTTTTCAGCCTGGTACTTTGGCAAACCTGGTACTTTGCCAAGTGCCAAGTCTGGTACTTTGCCAAATCCAAGCTGTGCCAAGCCCGATGCGCACACGTGAAAATCCAATGTTTCACCGTGTTTTTCACCATTTTTTGAGTGTCAAATCTGGTACTTTGGCAAATGTGGTACTTTGCCAAATCCAAGGCGTGCGGAGCCCGATTAGCACACGCGAAAAATCAATGTTTCACCGTGTTTTTCAGCCTGGTACTTTGGCAAACCTGGTACTTTGCCAAGTGCCAAATCTGGTACTTTGCCAAACCCAAGGCGTGCGGAGCCCGATTAGCACACGCGAAAATTCAATGTTTCACCGTGTTTTTCAGCCTGGTACTTTGGCAAACCTGGTACTTTGCCAAGTGCCAAATCTGGTACTTTGCCAAACCAAGGCGTGCGGAGCCCAATTAGCACACGTGAAAATTCGATGTTTCACCGTGTTTTTAAGCCCTTTTTGAGTGCCAAATCTGGTACTTTGCAAAGTGCCAAATCTGGTACTTTGCCAAACCTGGTACTTTGCCAAAACCAAGCCGTGCCGAGCCCGATGCGCACACGTGAAAATCCAATGTTTCACCGTGTTTTTCACCATTTTTTGAGTGTCAAATCTGGTACTTTGGCAAATGTGGTACTTTGCCAAATCCAAGGCGTGCGGAGCCCGATTAGCACACGCGAAAATTCGATGTTTCACCGTGTTTTTCAGCCTGGTACTTTGGCAAACCTGGTACTTTGCCAAGTGCCAAATCTGGTACTTTGCCAAATCCAAGGCGTGCCTAGCCCGATGAGCACACGTAAAAATTCAATGTTTCACCGTGTTTTTAAGCCTTTTTTGAGTGCCAAATCTGGTACTTTGCAAAGTGCCGAATCTGGTACTTTGCCAAACCTGGTACTTTGCCAAAACGAAGCCGTGCCGAGCCCGATGCGCACACGTGAAAATCCAATGTTTCACCATGTTTTTCACTATTTTTTGAGTGCCAAATCTGGTACTTTGGCAAATCCAAGGCGTGCCAAGCCCGATTAGCACACGTCGAAATCCAATGTTTCACCGTGTTTTTCAGCCTGGTACTTTGGCAAACCTGGTACTTTGTCAAGTGCTAAATCTGGTAATTCGCCAAATCCAAGTCGTGACAAGCCCGATGAGCACACGTGAAAATCCAATGTTTCACCGTGTTTTCAAGCCTTTTTTGAGTGCCAAACCTGGTACTTTGCCAAATCTTGTACTTCGGTAAATCTGGTAATTTGCCAAATCCAAGACGTGCCAAGCCCGATGCGCACACGTGAACACCATTAACTCGAACACCTTCTTTACCAGAAAGCTGGTCAACCGATCGCGTTTGAGCCTTCGGCGCGGAGGTTTCGTAAATTTCACGGGTAAATGTTTGAAATTCCATAGGCTTAGATTTTAGTGTCAGCGCACGTTACAGCTT
>JASFAX010003660.1:32500-35000 GCA_030737875.1 Allium sativum
CTTTCCTGTACTCGCCCACATTTCAGCATGGTTTCTTCCTGATTAGTCCAGTTTTCGAGAAAATAGGAAAATCTCACCGAAACCAAAGATTCTCGTAATCGCCCATGTTTCTGCTTGATACGTCCAATTTTCGAAAAAACTGGGAAATCTCGCCAGAACCGAACTTTCCCATGAGCGGCCACGTTTCACCAGGGTTTCTGCTTGATACGTCCTATTTTCGAAAAAACCGGAAAAATCCAACTAAAACCAAGCTTTCCTGCAATTGCCCACATTTCAGCATGGTTCTAGCTAGATTTGGCCAGTTTTCGGAAAAACTGGTGAAATCCAACCAAAACCAAACTTTTCCGAGATATCGCCCACGTTTCAGCATGGTTTCTTCCTGATCAGTCCCGTTTTCGAGAAAATAGGAAAATCTCGCAGAAACCAAAGATTCCCGTAATCGCCCATGTTTCTGCTTGATACGTCCAGTTTTCGAAAAAACTGGGAAATCTTGCCAGAACCGCACTTTCCCATGAGCGACCACGTTTCACCAGGGTTTCTGCTTGATACGTCCTATTTTCGAAAAAACTGGAAAAATCCAGCCAAAACCAAGCTTTCCTGTAATTGCCCACATTTCAGCATGGTTCTAGCTAGATTTGGCCAGTTTTCGGAAAAACTGGTGAAATCCAACCAAAACCAAACTTTTCCGAGATCGCAACAAAAATATTTTTAAAAAAATTTTTAAAAAAATTTGGGGAGGGCACTTCCATCGAAAACATTTTCAAAAAATTTTTTTTTAAAATTTTTTTTTTTTTAAATATTTAAAAATTAATATTTTTAAATATTTAAAAAAAAAAAAAATTTCTCCGAAAAATCCACACAAAAAAAATTTGTTGATCGACCAACGTTTCAGCTTGCGTTTTGCCTGATCCATTTTGGTCGATCCTTCCCCTTCCTCCTCCTCCTCACCCTCCCCCCCCAATATAGGAATATATGGAATTTAGCCTAATATGACCCCGGTAGTCCAAAGTGTCTCTGCTACGTAGGTAAATCCGACCACATTTTTTTTTGTGGTTTTACCATGTAGTCACTGGGTTTTTGAGTGATCTGCATGTGTTTTCCGAATCTGGCACTTTGCCAAGTGCCAAATCTGGTACTTTGGCAAATCTGGTACTTTGCCAAATCCAAGGCGTGCCAAGCCCGATGCGCACACGTGAAAATTCAATGTTTCACCGTGTTTTTCAGCCTGGTACTTTGGCAAACCTGGTACTTTGCCAAGTGCCAAATCTGGTACTTTGCCAAATCCAAGCTGTGGCAAGCCCGATGCGCACACGTGAAAATCTAACGTTTCACCGTGTTTTTCACCATTTTTTGAGTGCCAAATCTGGTACTTTGGCAAATGTGGTACTTTGCCAAATCCAAGGCGTGCGGAGCCCGATTAGCACACGCGAAAATTCGATGTTTCACCGTGTTTTTTGGCCTGGTACTTTGGCAAACCTGGTACTTTGCCAAATGGCAAATCTGGTACTTTGCCAAATCCAAAGCGTGCCAAGCCCGATGCGCACACGCGAAATTTCATTGTTTCACCGTGTTTTTCAGCCTGGTACTTTGGCAAACCTGGTACTTTGCCAAGTGCCAAGTCTGGTACTTTGCCAAATCCAAGCTGTGCCAAGCCCGATGCGCACACGTGAAAATCCAATGTTTCACCGTGTTTTTCACCATTTTTTGAGTGTCAAATCTGGTACTTTGGCAAATGTGGTACTTTGCCAAATCCAAGGCGTGCGGAGCCCGATTAGCACACGCGAAAAATCAATGTTTCACCGTGTTTTTCAGCCTGGTACTTTGGCAAACCTGGTACTTTGCCAAGTGCCAAATCTGGTACTTTGCCAAACCCAAGGCGTGCGGAGCCCGATTAGCACACGCGAAAATTCAATGTTTCACCGTGTTTTTCAGCCTGGTACTTTGGCAAACCTGGTACTTTGCCAAGTGCCAAATCTGGTACTTTGCCAAACCAAGGCGTGCGGAGCCCAATTAGCACACGTGAAAATTCGATGTTTCACCGTGTTTTTAAGCCCTTTTTGAGTGCCAAATCTGGTACTTTGCAAAGTGCCAAATCTGGTACTTTGCCAAACCTGGTACTTTGCCAAAACCAAGCCGTGCCGAGCCCGATGCGCACACGTGAAAATCCAATGTTTCACCGTGTTTTTCACCATTTTTTGAGTGTCAAATCTGGTACTTTGGCAAATGTGGTACTTTGCCAAATCCAAGGCGTGCGGAGCCCGATTAGCACACGCGAAAATTCGATGTTTCACCGTGTTTTTCAGCCTGGTACTTTGGCAAACCTGGTACTTTGCCAAGTGCCAAATCTGGTACTTTGCCAAATCCAAGGCGTGCCTAGCCCGATGAGCACACGTAAAAATTCAATGTTTCACCGTGTTTTTAAGCCTTTTTTGAGTGCCAAATCTGGTACTTTGCAAAGTGCCGAATCTGGTACTTTGCCAAACCTGGTACTTTGCCAAAA
>JASFAX010000375.1:25000-27500 GCA_030737875.1 Allium sativum
CCAGGTTTGGCACTCAAAAAAGGCTTGAAAACACGGTGAAACATTGGATTTTCACGTGTGCTCATCGGGCTTGGCACGACTTGGATTTGGCGAATTACCAGATTTAGCACTTGACAAAGTACCAGGTTTGCCAAAGTACGAGGCTGAAAAACACGGTGAAACATTGGATTTCGACGTGTGCGCATCGGGCTTGGCACGCCTTGGATTTGTCAGAGTACCAGATTTGGCACTCAAAAAATAGTGAAAAACACAGTGAAACATTGGATTTTCACGTGTGCGCATCGGGCTCGGCACGGCTTCGTTTTGGCAAAGTACCAGGTTTGGCAAAGTACCAGATTCGGCACTTTGCAAAGTACCAGATTTGGCACTCAAAAAAGGCTTAAAAACATGGTGAAACATTGAATTTTTACGTGTGCTCATCGGGCTTGGCACGCCTTGGATTTGGCAAAGTACCAGGTTTGGCACTTGGCAAAGTACCAGGCTGAAAAACACGGTGAAACATCGAATTTTTACGTGTGCTCATCGGGCTCGGCACGCCTTGGATTTGGCAAAGTACCAAATTTGCCAAAGTACCAGATTTGGCACTCAAAAAATAGAGAAAAACACGGTGAAACATTGGATTTTCACGTGTGCTAATCGGGCTCGGCACGGCTTGGTTTTGGCAAAGTACCAGGTTTGGCAAAGTACCAGATTCGACACTTTGCAAAGTACCAGATTTGGCACTCAAAAAAGGCTTAAAAACATGGTGAAACATTGAATTTTTACGTGTGCTCATCGGGCTTGGCACGCCTTGGATTTGGCAAAGTACCAGATTTGGCACTTGGCAAAGTACCAGGTTTGCCAAAGTACCAGGCTGAAAAACACGGTGAAACATCGAATTTTCGCGTGTGCTAATCGGGCTCGGCACGCCTTGGATTTGGCAAAGTACCAAATTTCCAAAGTACCAGATTTTGGCACTCAAAAAAGACTGAAAAACATGGTAAAACATTGGATTTTCACGTGTGCGCATCGGGCTCGGCACGGCTTGGTTTTGGCAAAGTACCGGGTTTGGCAAAGTACCAGATTTGGCACTTTGCAAAGTACCAGATTTGGCACTCAAAAAGGGCTTAAAAACACGGTGAAACATTGAATTTTCACGTGTGCTAATCGGGCTCCGCTCGCCTTGGATTTGGCAAAGTACCAGATTTGGCACTTGGCAAAGTACCAGGTTTGCCAAAGTACCAGGCTGAAAAACACGGTGAAACATTGAATTTTCACGTGTGCTAATCGGGCTCCGCACGATTTGGCACTTGGCAAAGTACCAGATTTGGCACTTGGCAAAGTACCAGGTTTGCCAAAGTACCAGGCTAAAAAACACGGTGAAACATCGAATTTTCACGTGTGCGCATCGGGCTTGGCACGCCTTGGATTTGGCAAAGTACCAGATTTGCCAAAGTACCAGATTTGCCAAAGTACCAGATTTTGGCACTCAAAAAGGGCTTAAAAACACGGTGAAACATTGGATTTTCACGTGTGCTAATCGGGCTCCGCACGCCTTGGATTTGGCAAAGTACCAGATTTGGCACTTGGCAAAGTACCAGGTTTGCCAAAGTACCAAGCTGAAAAACACGGTGAAACATTGAATTTTCACGTGTGCTAATCGGGCTTGGCACGCCTTGGATTTGGCAAAGTACCAGATTTGCCATTTGGCAAAGTACCAGGTTTGCCAAAGTACCAGGCTAAAAAACACGGTGAAACATCGAATTTTCGCGTGTGCTAATCGGGCTCCGCACGCCTTGGATTTGGCAAAGTACCACATTTGCCAAAGTACCAGATTTGGCACTCAAAAAATGGTGAAAAACACGGTGAAACGTTAGATTTTCACGTGTGCGCATCGGGCTTGGCACAGCTTGGATTTGGCAAAGTACCAGATTTGGCACTTGGCAAAGTACCAGGTTTGCCAAAGTACCAGGCTGAAAAACACGGTGAAACATTGAATTTTCACGTGTGCGCATCGGGCTTGGCACGCCTTGGATTTGGCAAAGTACCAGATTTGCCAAAGTACCAGATTTGGCACTTGGCAAAGTGCCAGATTCGGAAAACACATGCGGATCACTCAAAAACCCAGTGACTACATGGTAAAACCACAAAAAAAAATGTGGTCGGATTTACCTACGTAGCAGAGACACTTTGGACTACCGGGGTCATATTAGGCTAAATTCCATATATTCCTATATTGGGGGGGGAGGGTGAGGAGGAGGAGGAAGGGGAAGGATCGACCAAAATGGATCAGGCAAAACGCAAGCTGAAACATTGGTCGATCAACAAATTTTTTTTGTGTGGATTTTTCGGAGAAATATTTTTTTTTTTTTTAAATATTTAAAAATATTAATTTTTAAATATTTAAAAAAAAAAAAATTTAAAAAAAAATTTTTTTGAAAATGTTTTCGATGGAAGTGCCCTCCCCAAATTTTTTAAAAATATTTTTAAAAATATTTTTGTTGCGATCTCGGAAAAGTTT
>JASFAX010000375.1:57500-60000 GCA_030737875.1 Allium sativum
TACCCGTGAAATTTACGAAACCTCCGCGCCGAAGGCTCAAACGCGATCGGTTGACCCGCTTTCTGGTAAAGAAGGTGTTCGAGTTAATGGTGTTCACGTGTCCGCGCCGGGCTTGGCACGTCTTGGATTTGGCAAATTACCAGATTTACCGAAGTACAAGATTTGGCAAAGTACCAGGTTTGGCACTCAAAAAAGGCTTGAAAACACGGTGAAACATTGGATTTTCACGTGTGCTCATCGGGCTTGGCACGACTTGGATTTGGCGAATTACCAGATTTAGCACTTGACAAAGTACCAGGTTTGCCAAAGTACGAGGCTGAAAAACACGGTGAAACATTGGATTTCGACGTGTGCGCATCGGGCTTGGCACGCCTTGGATTTGTCAGAGTACCAGATTTGGCACTCAAAAAATAGTGAAAAACACAGTGAAACATTGGATTTTCACGTGTGCGCATCGGGCTCGGCACGGCTTCGTTTTGGCAAAGTACCAGGTTTGGCAAAGTACCAGATTCGGCACTTTGCAAAGTACCAGATTTGGCACTCAAAAAAGGCTTAAAAACATGGTGAAACATTGAATTTTTACGTGTGCTCATCGGGCTTGGCACGCCTTGGATTTGGCAAAGTACCAGGTTTGGCACTTGGCAAAGTACCAGGCTGAAAAACACGGTGAAACATCGAATTTTTACGTGTGCTCATCGGGCTCGGCACGCCTTGGATTTGGCAAAGTACCAAATTTGCCAAAGTACCAGATTTGGCACTCAAAAAATAGAGAAAAACACGGTGAAACATTGGATTTTCACGTGTGCTAATCGGGCTCGGCACGGCTTGGTTTTGGCAAAGTACCAGGTTTGGCAAAGTACCAGATTCGACACTTTGCAAAGTACCAGATTTGGCACTCAAAAAAGGCTTAAAAACATGGTGAAACATTGAATTTTTACGTGTGCTCATCGGGCTTGGCACGCCTTGGATTTGGCAAAGTACCAGATTTGGCACTTGGCAAAGTACCAGGTTTGCCAAAGTACCAGGCTGAAAAACACGGTGAAACATCGAATTTTCGCGTGTGCTAATCGGGCTCGGCACGCCTTGGATTTGGCAAAGTACCAAATTTCCAAAGTACCAGATTTTGGCACTCAAAAAAGACTGAAAAACATGGTAAAACATTGGATTTTCACGTGTGCGCATCGGGCTCGGCACGGCTTGGTTTTGGCAAAGTACCGGGTTTGGCAAAGTACCAGATTTGGCACTTTGCAAAGTACCAGATTTGGCACTCAAAAAGGGCTTAAAAACACGGTGAAACATTGAATTTTCACGTGTGCTAATCGGGCTCCGCTCGCCTTGGATTTGGCAAAGTACCAGATTTGGCACTTGGCAAAGTACCAGGTTTGCCAAAGTACCAGGCTGAAAAACACGGTGAAACATTGAATTTTCACGTGTGCTAATCGGGCTCCGCACGATTTGGCACTTGGCAAAGTACCAGATTTGGCACTTGGCAAAGTACCAGGTTTGCCAAAGTACCAGGCTAAAAAACACGGTGAAACATCGAATTTTCACGTGTGCGCATCGGGCTTGGCACGCCTTGGATTTGGCAAAGTACCAGATTTGCCAAAGTACCAGATTTGCCAAAGTACCAGATTTTGGCACTCAAAAAGGGCTTAAAAACACGGTGAAACATTGGATTTTCACGTGTGCTAATCGGGCTCCGCACGCCTTGGATTTGGCAAAGTACCAGATTTGGCACTTGGCAAAGTACCAGGTTTGCCAAAGTACCAAGCTGAAAAACACGGTGAAACATTGAATTTTCACGTGTGCTAATCGGGCTTGGCACGCCTTGGATTTGGCAAAGTACCAGATTTGCCATTTGGCAAAGTACCAGGTTTGCCAAAGTACCAGGCTAAAAAACACGGTGAAACATCGAATTTTCGCGTGTGCTAATCGGGCTCCGCACGCCTTGGATTTGGCAAAGTACCACATTTGCCAAAGTACCAGATTTGGCACTCAAAAAATGGTGAAAAACACGGTGAAACGTTAGATTTTCACGTGTGCGCATCGGGCTTGGCACAGCTTGGATTTGGCAAAGTACCAGATTTGGCACTTGGCAAAGTACCAGGTTTGCCAAAGTACCAGGCTGAAAAACACGGTGAAACATTGAATTTTCACGTGTGCGCATCGGGCTTGGCACGCCTTGGATTTGGCAAAGTACCAGATTTGCCAAAGTACCAGATTTGGCACTTGGCAAAGTGCCAGATTCGGAAAACACATGCGGATCACTCAAAAACCCAGTGACTACATGGTAAAACCACAAAAAAAAATGTGGTCGGATTTACCTACGTAGCAGAGACACTTTGGACTACCGGGGTCATATTAGGCTAAATTCCATATATTCCTATATTGGGGGGGGAGGGTGAGGAGGAGGAGGAAGGGGAAGGATCGACCAAAATGGATCAGGCAAAACGCAAGCTGAAACATTGGTCGATCAACAAATTTTTTTTGTGTGGATTTT
>JASFAX010003661.1:0-41842 GCA_030737875.1 Allium sativum
CGTTCAACCCATTACTAATCTCAACGAATGAGTACTATCAACCCGTGAACCTATATTTTATAATATTCTTTATTCTCCCAATTGGAATGAGGCCCAATCAATTACCATATAATGTTAATTATACGGATTCCATACAACACATGTATATAATAGCAACGATAAATAACCAACCATCATCCAAAGTGCACCACACAACTGCATAAGCATCAAATGTAAATATTTGACGCTCACACAGTCTGTCGACCAATCGATCGACATACAACTAAATAATTGGGATTAGTGTACGCCAAATATCATCCCAATACCCGTGTGGGGTTTCAAATCTGCAAACACAGATTTTTATTTATGCAGTTGGGCGATGTGTAAAATTTATTGTCTCAATCAATATCCTTCAAATAGGTGTACATAAACAAACCGTCCGGCTTGTAAATGAATATTTATTTATTCACATTCACGTTAAAAATTATATTTTTAACGATAATTAATTTATTCCAACCACCAACGCTTTATTATCGATTTCACATCAACATCACAAACAAAATTTCACAACACATCAAACAAGCATACAAGCCGTCCATGGTCTGTGGACGACGGGTGTCGGGTGCTGCTAAGCACCGTCTGCATCCTAGTATATATATATATATATATTTAACTAGAAAAACAAGATTTAAAGTGAGAAGTTCTCACAGAAAGCTAATCCAAACGCCCGACTCTTCATATGTAGGAAATCTTCATCGTGCTCGCCTTTTGTCACTTTCGTCGCCCGTGTTTGCTACATATATAAAAATCACATTTTTTTATTCTCTCCACTTCACGATAAAATAAAGTTCAGATTTTTATTTCATTTCATATATTTAGAACGCTTCTTTCTATATAAAAATTATATTTTTATATTTCTACTTCTTATATAAAGATTGAATTTTTATTATCACAACCATACAAAAATTATATTTTTCTATCGCCATTCTCTATATAAAGATTTCGCCCTTTCAAATATATAGATTTCGCCTTTTCAAATATATAGATTTCGCCTTTTCAAATATAAAGATCATATTTTTACTCCTTCTATAATATAAAAAATCATAATTTTATATTATCTAGTATATAAAAATCATATTTTTATAACTCTACTTTAATAAAAATCATATTTTTATTATTCCACATCAATGAAAATCCTATTTTTATTGAAGTAAAAATCATATTATTACTTCACCCTTACTTTAAAAATTATATTTTTATTACTCTAACTATAGAAAAACTATATTTTTATTATTCTAAAGATATATATTTCAGATCTGATTTTTTTTATAATGGCATCTATTTTTAAAACTGAAATAAAATCGAAATATATGTAAAAACTGAAAATAAAGACTCACCATTTCTATCGAACGAGGGGGCAGTTTCATCGCGCAAATCAAGGAGGCGGCAAGGGGGTTGCTTGCTGGCAGTCGCCGGTCTGCTGGTCTGAGGACTGTCGGCGAAGGTCGGAGGGGGTTTGGGCTTGGGGACTGGCGGTTCTCGAAGGGGAGAAACGGAGCTTGGCGGAGGCGAGGTGCTGGCGAGGGACAGGGAGGTGCGGCGCCTGGCTCCGGTGGTGGAAGCGGTAATGGGCGACGGGGTTAGGGCACGGTTGGAGGGGTGGTTCGACATCGCGTCGAGAGGAGGGCGAGATCGATTGAGGTGAGGGGAGGAGCAGGGGGGTCCGGTGCCCTGAGCAACGGTGGCGTCGCCTGGAGGAGGGCACGACGTCCATCGACGTTCTCCCTTTTTTTTAATTTCTATGTTTAATCCTAACAAAACTAGTTTCGTCAAATTCTGAGACCGTTTGAAAAATAGCCATTTTCCAGTCGATTAAAATCAACTAAAATTGGCCAAACGCGTTTTCTTTGCCACGCTCACATATTGATTCGAAAAATTACGAAATTTGAAACCCAGCAATAACTTGACATCACGGATCCAACAAAAGTGGTTTCGTCGAAATCCGAGGTCGTTTGCAAAATTTCCATTTTTAAGGGCCAGAATTCCATAGCGACTATTCTGAAAATTCATCTGGACATATCTTTTGATTCCCGCTATGAAATTTTGATTTTTCGGATTCGTTGGAAAGATATTCTCAAATAGATTCAAGTATTTTTGGTTTCGCCAAAATCCGGTTTATTTTGCACCCGGTACCTTCATTTGAAGTTTGAAATCGAATTATCGAACTACCGCGCCATTTTCAGTTCTATTTATAATTAAAATAAAATTTTATATTCTAATGACGACGTATATAAATATATACGTTCGAATTCTATTCAAAATAATTTTTCGTCGTTATTATTTAAAACAATTCATTTTAAATATCAAAATTCGTCAAAATTGCCAAAATAATTTTTTTTAAACTGGCTCGCATTTTCCGGGTTGTTACAAACAATACCAAAAATGGATACCACATGGCCATGTTCAAACTGGAGATAATATTTCAACCACAAACATATGTGACATAGCAGCAGCTCAAACATACAACTCGATATGGGACATGATGTGATACAAACATAGCATGCACAAGCAAATTCAGGTGACATAGCATTGTTCAAGTTAAAGTGCACAAGCTCGAGCATGGTGATGCATTTCAGGCAATTTAGATAAGGCTGTACACTATACGCCAAATCATGGCACAAGTTTTTCAAACATTTGATGCAGCATACAACTCATTTGTGCATGGTTCTAAATCAAGTGTTGTATTCATACAAGGGAGCACAAGTCAAAGAAGACATGCTCAACAAGTTCAAGTGCATGCACACATACATGAAGAAGTGGTGTACATGACAAGAAGAGACACAAACATAAAGCATAGTTTTTGATCAAGGTCAATGGTGCAGCAGTTATTACAATAGGCATGAACTCAGCAACATATATACACATATGGTCAAGCATGGGTGTAGATAAAGCAGCATACATTTACAATTGAACATAGCAAAACTCAAGGCAGCAGCAAAATGAGTCGAGCTAGATTGGCATGTGAGCAATCAAAGATTCAGCAACTCATTTTAATCAGGTAACATATATAAGGACTTTTTCAAAAATGCCATAACAGAGCATACATTGTGCAAATCTAGCATGAAAGTGTTCTTGGCAAAAACACAAATTAGTGATTAATGTTTGGCAAGATAATCAATTTCCAGATTATATTTGCCTCCTGTTTCGAATTACTAAAAGTGGTATGTGTTTCTGTTTTCAAGCATGCAAGGCAAGTTTTTAAAAGATATTCAGTATTCGTGCAAGAATTCATCAACACATTTTATATTTCAAATTATCTCCAGAAATGCAGAAACCATTTGTGGCAATGTTTTCAATGCAGATTGATCCAGTTTTTACACAAACAAATATGGCAAAAATCTGTTTAAAGGTTTCCAGCATTAAATCACGCATTGATTTCAAAGCAGAGATTTCACAAATTAAATCTCGCAATTACATTTTGGGAAAAAAAACATTTCATGAATTCATTTCAAGAAACAAGTCTTTATAACATCTCCAAATTTATTCAATCAATCAAAGCCGTGGCAACAAGTTCAAATTAAAGCCAATTTTATCAAGAGATTCAAAAGAGGAAACCGCACACAATCAGGACCAGTCATTGACACGAAATCAGAGATTTAAATGATTTGAAATCCTATTTAACACCAATACATCACTGGCAAGAAAAAAAGGATCGAAACCATAAGCAACAATTTCACTCAAAGGATTAAAATCATAAAACTCACATTTCTCTGAAGAGTTTCAATCGCCACTGTTCTCAAATCGGAGAACAGTCAATTGAGGAAGAAAGACGCCAGAGATTGAAGCAACTCGAGGATCATTTTTCATCAATTCATCAAGAGTCAAATCGATTGGGAAAACCCTAGTGCCACCGCCATGTTTCTGAAAGAAGAATGTTCGGGAGACAAAATGAAATGAGGGTGGAACCAAGTTGAAGTGGCCGGCCAAGTCATTTGAAGTGTGAAAGGGAGTTTGTTATTCCTTTTTAGAAACTAGGGTTTTAGTTTGTTTTTGTGTTGTATTTTATTTTGTAATTTATCGAACAGTTTCTAGAGTCTACAAAATTCTAGGGATTCAGTTAGGGGTTAACTGATAGTTTACTAGTATCTGTAAAACTGGGGGAAAATCTGGTAGTGGATATAGACCAGTCTAGGGTTTTGAGCGTAAGTTTAGAATAGGAGCGAAGGATTCGCGAGTTTACATGGTCTTGTAAGCGACATCTGTTATATCACCTAGTAGAAACCTTAGGAATGCAGCAGTAGGCAGGTTTTTGCCGAAGCTGGGTATCTCTATGTGCTATTTTCTTTCTGCTTTTTATTTCTGTTGTATTATGTGATCTGTTTATTATTTAATATCCTGTCAGATTTTTAACTCTGCGAAAAACTATGATAAACCCTATCCCCCCCTTCTAGGGTTAATCTAGATCCAACACCTAAGACAAGCCTACCTATTATAATTCATTCTCATTCATATACTTAATTATAATGGATTATTCCGTTCATCACAATTCTTCTTAGATTCCTTAATATGAACCAACTTTTACTATTGTAATCTTTCTTTAATTACCATCATGCACATTCTTATTATTCCTGGAAAATACTTTGCACACTTCATTACATTGGTTAACGGAAATATATGTAAATATATATTCCAATAATGTACATCAATTAAGATCCGTAGTTGTATGTTATTTCTTTAACTTTCATAGTAGACATATAATTTGAATTATTGTGCAATACGGAAAAATAACCCCTATTTCACACTAATTCCCTTTTCCTTTTTTTCTTACAACTACGTTCTTTGGTAATTTTGCCGTTATGGAAATATATCCATTTTTCCAAAATCCAACTAACTCAGTCCACTACTAATTTTTTTCCTTTATTTATTTTCTGAGTTAGATCTCAAATTCCTGTTTTTCATATACCATTTTCAATTACTGTAAATTTTTCAGTACAAAATTAGGCATACCAATTCTTTTTCCAGTATTCCAAATTTCACTAGTAATTATGTTTACAACATATCCAATTTAACATTGAATAACAATATTAAGAACATAGTCATAATTATTGTAAACTTCACAATTTCTGTATTACAGTAATTCTTAATCCAAACAGAAGCTTTATGGATTAGATTAGTACAACACAGTATTCTTAATGTACTTAGAAATATATTATATCGCAATTACCACAGATTTCAATTATTTATCACATTAAGAATTATGGGGAAAGTAAATTATTAATATACCATTATCAAAAGGTATAATTTAAATCCACTCACTTGACTGCTTTCCAATTCTTGAATTTGATTCAGATCTGCTATTCCGTGGTCTTTCTAATTGAATTTAGTATTAAGAAAACCATAAATTTACAAATATGATGCTCAAAAGATAAAAAGAAAATTTAATAATTTAGATTCACAGAATTTACCTCGCATAGACAAGAGATCTGAACACCTATATTGTAGATCTATATTCTACCTCCACATCTTGAACCAGAATTCCCAAAAATTAACATTCTAATTTCTGAATGACTTCACAACACTAGAATTGTCATTTTCTAATGGTTATAAGTGTTATAAAAGAGTGTTCCAACGGTTATAACTGTTGGTGGAAGGTGCGTGGTAAATTTTGTAATGTATACACTAACGGTTATAACCGTTGGTATAGGTACTTGTTCCAATGGTTATGACAGTTAGTAAAATTTTCTAATCCAACGGTTATAACTATTAGAAATACTTTATATTTTAATGATTACAACCATTAGAATGACTTGATATTCAAAACGGTTAAAAGTGTTAGGACAAATCTTTCCGCACATATATAAATACAAAAATCCCAACACTTATTGGCATTACGACTTTTGTACTGTTGAACCATATCACATTCAGCATCTTGTAGTAGCATACAATATCATATCATTTCATTCAACTACACAAATCAAATTTATAGAAATACCAAACTTGAAATCAAATTTCAAACTAACATTTCACCAAAATGAAAAGAAGATAGCAAACATACTAAACAAATCATCAAATTCTATAAAGTTCATTGTGGCAACTTCAAGTTTCACTAGTAAAAAATATTTGTAGATGCTTACAAGAAACGAATGCGACTTTCTAGCCAAAACACAAAACCACCATCAACCATTTTGAGGTGCATCAAAAAATGGCTCGTTTAGATCAATAACATCCTCTACCCAGACAACTTTTTCTCCATCTACGACCTTTCTACCATGACAAATCTTTTTGCATTACAAGATGTCCTTTAGCTACCACTTCCAATTCTCATGACTAGGTTGTCTTTCAAATGTTGATGATCCAACAAAGTTAGATGGAGCTTGATTAGGAATAGGACGATGCTCGGTATGCAAAGCAACTTCTGTTCTTGACGTTGTTGAATTTGTTGCAATTTGACTAACAAGTTGTCTCATACATTGTTGCAGACCAGCTAAATTAGAAGTTATTGTTTTAATATCTTCGTGCATTTTATCGTTCTTATGTTGCATATCCATTTTTCATTTTTTATCTTCGTTCAATTTGTAATTCACTATTGCATTTGAAGCTTGGGTGAGTTTTACTTGCTTTGCATTAGAGGTGGAGCTAAAGCACGATAATAGATTATTATTATTTTTTTGGTTATTTCCAAAAACTTTGGCAACGACATATCTTTCAAAATCCTCTATACCAATGACTCATTCATTACCATTAACACTAGCTTTGGACTTTTGCCTCTCTTCTGTAGCTTCTATTAAAGCCTGAATATCCAAAAGAACATTTAATTTAAAACATTTCAAGCAACATTTATTATATTTACTACATAAAATGGACTCATATGCAAATTCAAACAGAGATCGCAATTTGATGGAGAAACATATTTTTGGAGATAGTGACTACTTTTCAAATGAAATAATCATTTATACAACAATAATGAATTAGATAATCTAGCAAGAAACATCACTCCTTCAATTTCCACGAATTTATCACTTGATAAACTATTTGGTGGTGCAGTGATCACAAACAAAAAACACTGAAGAAGTTTCTCCTTGCAAATAGTTTTATTGAGTCTCTTGTTATGTAAAAGGAACCTTTTATGCATAATAATACTCCTAATGGGTAACCTGGTCCAATTCATGTTAGGCTATAGAATATGACATGTTTATTTTACCTGCGGTCAAGAACCAATGAATGGAATGGTTCCAGTTAGCATTGCTACTGGCTGAATATATATGGTATACATTAATATAAAGTGATTTCTGCTACTAATAAAATTAGATGAATGCACGTGGTATACATGAGTAAACATAGGTATAAAATTAAATGGCAAATTTGGAATAAATATTGCATAATTTACAGCTATGTTCGACATGTCATTCAATACATCAGCGTTTAACGCATTGACTAGTCATAGTTCAACTTGGTTGCTGGTTGGGTTGCCTTTTGTCTACAACGCCCAAAATGAAACAACACACAAGGTTTGAAAGCATGGTTTTAACATAGAACATATTAAACAAGACAAAAACAAAAAGCAAATTAGTAAATTGGATGTTGCGGAAGAAGTAGGAATTTAGAAGTATTTTCTCATAATAACAGTCCGGTTTTCTTTGCAAGATGTTGAAACTGTGGCAATAATAAGAAGTGAAAAATAGGGAAAATGAGAAACTTAGCAAAAAAAATTGGTGAAAAATATGGAAGATTTAGAATTTAGTGGGAAAGACAAATGTTAATGTAAATGGAAAAAGGATAGCGGGCCCCCTGAATTTCACTTTTAGTGTAAATGTGTCATTCTCTCTAATTTTGAAACTTTCCATACTTTTCACCATTTTTTTTGCAAAGTATGTCCTTTAAAAGAAAATCCTCATAATAGAATCCTTAACGTGTTTCAATACAAGGGTCGAAATAGTTTTCTTTGGGCTAAAAATAATTTCACATAAAGAGAAGGGCTACATAGCAATACTTCAGAGTAGGTATCTGCAATGATTAAATAACAAAGATCAACCAATTTTAATTATTCTGCAATGATTAAACCATAACTTTACTTCACATATGGATCAATCGTAATTTTATTTGTCAGTAAGGTCTCTTAGATCTTAAACTTAGCCTTTGGATATGAAAGATTCAGAGATTTTATCATATTAACGTTCTTAAGAGGCACCAAAACTCTGCTTAGGAGTGTGCATATATTTCTATAGTGTAATAACATAGGGTAATTGTATTATCAGAAATTAATCCCATGGGTCAAGTGCCTGCGATTTCTCATGGAGACTTCAAACTATTTGAGACGTACATTTAAATGCATATTTTCAGAATTTGCATGTTATAATACCCTCACTTTGTTCTTGCATTCACCAGTCTAACTTAACAACAACATTATGAATATGCAGTCATTCAAAATGTGGCCCAAAAGCTTTTTGAGTGTCAGTAAATGTACAACACGCTTGGCATAGGTACAACAAGCTTTTTGGGCTTTTAGAGTCCAATTTTGACCCACTTGAATAAAAAGGTGCCCAAAAAAGAAAAAGAAACATATAGAAGTGCATACGCTTGATCAAGTTTGAAGGATAGAGTGACTTATGAGGGATCAAACAACAATATAAAATACAAAGCCAAATGCAAGCTTCTACTTTTGTAGGAATTCATTATTAACAATGTGGAAGGATGCAGCATGTACGCCATGGTCCATATACAGAACTGCCACATGACTTGGTCACTTGGCCAATAGAAGTTATTGTTTAATGTCTAAATTTTTTGTTATAAAATACTTGTTTCTGCTCCTATATCCTCCTTATATCTTACACCATGATAAATATTTATGCGTAGTTGAAACTCGAGCAACATGATGTAATAAAAATGTTAACATAGCTATAAGTTCCTTTAAAAAATACGATTTTCAAAATTGAATTAATTTTTGATAGTGCATATAGTCCTTCTCATTATTTTTGCCACCCTTTTTTCTTACAGGTTTGCTATAAGAGGATCAAAGAAGACTCAACATTTATTGATGCATATAGTCCTTTCTCCAACATTGATTGAAATAACATCAGATTCGAAAAATTGAAGCAATTTCTTTTTAACTACATAATGCTAAACAACGGTAAATATTTCTTCAAAATAGACTGCATTGTTGTTTTATCAATTCGTTTATGATACGTGGATCATTTGCTTTAAGCAATTCGAAGCAAGCAATTATCATTCTTTAGTTCCTGAATTTAGTTAATGACTCAGTGAAATACATGTTGAAGCGCGATATTTGATAGTGCAAACATTGATTAATAGAGGCTTACATATTTTTCCGCCGCGAATGGAAGTACATCTCCAGTTTTCCTACTAGTGCATGCTTCTTTCCACGCTATCTCTTGTGTGAGTTTGCATTCCGGATTCTACGCTTCCTACATGAATGGATATGAATTAGTTAGTTTGTAAATTACAACTAAATAATAAGATTTCATGTTTAGCAATTACAACATATTAATTCTTCATACATTCGAGTATATGATTTTTGTCCCTAAATATGAGCTATGGTATTTTTTCCTTTATATTAGGTATTGCATTGTCTTGTTTTCTTCTCAATGTACTCATTATCAACGAATTTCTTCAATTGGACTTTATTAGTACAACTAGGACGATTATCAATCGCGATACGTCTAGGCAATAACTGTTTATTTTTCTTCAAAAAGGTATTTCGAAGCTTTGATTTTTCAATTCTGAAATACTGTGAAAAATCTTTTCCAAAATAGGTCGAGCAATAGTTGGGTTTATATTCATGTCAAACTCCTTCTACAAAAAATTAAAAAAAGGAAAAAACAAAATCATTAATAAGTAATACTATGAAGCTTATTTCAAGTAGTAATTCTATTGTCCAGTTAGAATTAATAAATCTAAGACAACTATACTGGTTTCGAAAGGCCGCATTACTTTTCTACTACCTTACCACATGTATTCCTTCACTTGCAATTATAACAGGCCTCACATTATCCATGTTGCTATAACTAAAACCTTGAAACTAAAAAGTGCAAATTAAATATCAAAAACATTTTCTTTAAACATATACTAAACAAACTACAGGTGTACTTGGAAATCTCATCTTCAAAAGTATTAATATATTCTTAGTTTTTCCTTTATAAATGACGGAGCTTGCTTCTCTGATGAGCACTCTATCCAACTTGTTATTCAATATATCATACATATATAAATATTTTTTACATTCTTTCCCCTATAAAAAAATTCAATAATCAAAGTTTGCGTTTTTATTATCATAATTTGAAGTCTAAACAATTAATCTACCAAATGTCAAGCAGTGCTAGCTTAAACTATGAACAACAGCAACAAATATAACAGAATGGAAGGTCATACATGCCACTTGTAAATACAAGCATAAGTAAAAATGAATTTTTATTTGTGCTTAATGAAATAAAATAATGATGACTTGTTGCCACGAGGTTATATCTTTGCTCTCTTGTTAAGATTTATAGCAATTTGGTTACTAAAGCCATATTTTCATATGTAAATATGAAGCTTCTCCTTCAACTCAACGTTTAATAGTTAGACATCTGTGAATTGAGTTGAAGGGAAAGTCCACATTTATAAGATAAAGTAAAATAAAGTTGAGATAAAACAAAATACCATGAGTGCGTTCCATAAATTATCCATATAAAACTGGTCTACTTTCCTCCAATCATCATAGCTAATTAGAATGATTCCACGAATAAAAACTCCACATTGAGAACTCCATTTTTTCCATCACTACCTTTAGCACCCTCCATGTCAACAATTATTGAGTATTTTTTATTTGTTAGTGGAGGAGGAACATCTTCTTTGGTGTTTTCTTGACATTGTGATGCATTGCTACCATTAGTTGAAATCCTATAATATACTCATGAAAATAAATTAATCTTAACATAAAAGGGTGTGTGGTGTTATAACCATAGTTTGCTACTTAGATTCCATGTGTAATAAAAAGATGAAAACCAAGATAAAAACAATTCATAATATAGCATTAAATAGAGGGTATACCTACCAAACAAATTTAAACCACATTACAAAATAACACATTGTACAACTCATGTGGAAATCAAATGTCAATATAAATTCAACGCATTAAATAAAGCATCACTAGCCAAAACCATATATGGCTACTTGGACTCCATGCATTTCAACAGTCTTAAATTTTGTCATCCACTTAAATTGTGGTAGGCGTTTATGGGCATTTATAATCGTCTTTGTCATCAGTCAAATGCTTGGGTGAACATCGCACAATGGACCAATCAGGATTTTGCACGTCTTTAATGTAAAAGATTTGGCTTGCTTCAGACGCAAGAATGACGGGGTCATCATACTCTCCGTCACTAGTTTTAAGCTTCTTTAGATTCACCATCAGTAAACTAGAATTTGGACAAATCTTGCGTCCATGTGTTTTATCAGCAATATTTACCCAGTCGCAATGGAATACCACATATTGAAAATTATAATAATCAACCTCGATAATCTCCTTTATAACACCATACCAAGTAGCATCATCATCCATGGGATTTAAATCTTTTGTGTTTGCGATAAATGTTGTAATTGCATCCATGCAAACGCTACTATCTTGTGTTGAATGAGCGTTGTCATAGTGTTGGGGAGAAAGTACATAGCCATTAATTCTATATTTGAGATGAGTCTAGCTTCTCACATTGGCCCACTAACATAACATAACAATAGAGAATTCATGCTTTTTTCTTCCCATAACTGTTAAACCCAATAAAATGTATTAAATAAAATAATATTTTATATTTGAACTATTCTTCTGTAGTAGCTAAACAAACCTTATTTTGTAACCAATCAATGAATTCATATTATACTACAACTTCGGCCTTTGTTTGAAGTCTTTTTTAATACACTGAGTCTAACGACAATCGGTACTTGCTACAAAGTGAACACGTTATATATTGTGTAAATAGAAATTTATTTTATAATCTATAGAAAAAAAACAAACCCATAATAGTCATTTATATCTGGTACGTCCATTCTAAAAAGTATCCACCTTCAAATTTTTATACGTTGATTTAGCTTGATAGTTTTACCCTCAATAATGGAACGTTCGCATGTATTGTTACAATTCTCATCCAAGAATGGTGCTTGTTTAAAACTGTGATTACCGGCATGTGGATCCAGTATATACTCCATTGCATATCTAACAGATTCTGAAATAAGATATGCTTTGGAAATTGACCCTTTCACATATCGTTTATTGCTTGGTATGTTTTTACACTCCTTCATAGCTCTAAAAAACATAATATAAAGTTTATTTTTACTATAATCATTGAAAACTAATTCAAATAATATTCATTTTATTCGATAAAATGTCTTACCTTTAAAATGGATACATCCACGTATAATTAACCCGTCCACAGAGTAATGCTTGATCGGTTAAATGCACCATTAGATGTATATTTATGTCGAAAACCGAGTGGAAAAATAATGAACCAGCACACGAAACGCTTCAACAATCTTATCTTTGGCTGCTTAGACATGCTCTCGAATCAAAACCTTCGAACAAATGATATTGAAGCACAAACATACTCGCAAAATCGCATGCCTCAAGTCATGAAACTTTGGAAATGCATGTTGAACCATGACAGGCAGAAAATGCTGGATGATAATATGATAGTCATACAACTTTCTAATACTTAAAGTAGGAGGTTAAGTACTTACTAAATTTCTTAAGTTAGTACCCAAGCATGACGAGAGTTTTACATCTTTTAAAACTTGACAACATTGGAGCATGTGAGCTTTATCAAATGAAAATTTAGAGGATTGTTTGGTTTTATTGAATAGCAAATTAATAAAATGTTCTACGATATTCTTCCTAGTATGTATTACATCTACTATATGTCGTACTTTATAACCACTCCAATACTCTAAGGAAAAAAGAATTGACATTTTGTACCAAGCTGATCTTACATTATCCT
This sequence comes from Allium sativum, assembly GCA_030737875.1. Taxonomy (NCBI): domain Eukaryota; kingdom Viridiplantae; phylum Streptophyta; class Magnoliopsida; order Asparagales; family Amaryllidaceae; genus Allium; species Allium sativum. The sequence goes on from JASFAX010003661.1 coordinate 12,963, forward strand.
CATTCTCATTGACAAGATGTTTTCCATCACCATCAAAATCATCTCCCATACACTTCTTTTTTATAATCAATTTACCGGGTGTGTATTTGATATGAGCAATCTTCTCTGTAACACCTACACAGTAATCGTATAATGAAGATAGTAAAAATGAATATTTGTTAATTAGATATTCAGAGTTAGGTAAACAGACTTTACCATTGCGTTTATTACAAAATTTTTGTTTAGATAGACACTTAGTTTTCGCAAATCGGATTTAATATGAAGAAGTTATGGACTTAAGAAGAATGCACTAATATATATATATATATATATATATATGTGTGTGTGTGTGTGTGTGTGTGGTCCGCATTAGTGGCTTAGTGGAAAGGCGTTCCCCTGCCTCGTAAGAGGTCAGGGGTTCGAGGCCTGCCCTGAGCATCTATCCCCAAGTAAAATTAACCTGGTGTAGTGGAGGTCCAAGGGGACTGCGTTAACCTGTATAAGGTTGTGGTGCGGACTGGGTTGCCCTACACCCCCAAAGATGGACGGTCCGCCGTTGTCTTCGGTTGGTCGTTCATTTATATATATATATATATATGTGTGTGTGTGTGTGTGTGTGTGTGTGTGTGTGTGTGTACAGATTATATATAAATATAAAATAGTAAAGCGCAATAGAGCAATGTTCACTGGGCAACCTGCCCATACATGGGTCAACCCATGTCTAAGGCAAGTCGACCCAGGGGTCGACAAGGGAGTCGACCCACCCGCATGCACGGTGGGTTCTTGCAAATGTATTTGGACTAATTTCTTCACCTTATTCATGCACTGACTCAACATTGGGTGTACAGTTGGATTAGAAAACCTAAAATCAACGGTATGGAATTATCCTAGGTAATCTATATAAAGGCTAGCAACCTCATTGTTTTCTACACACAAACTATTCTTCTTCCTCCAAGCCTTACTCTGAAATGAAAATATGTAACAACCCGCATTCTACGCATCGAAGGATCGTAGAATATTCATTTCTTCCTTATATGAAGTCGTATGGTCATGTAACTTTGGGAAACGACTATTGGGGTCATTTCCGATGTTCATGATTTTTGCCGATTTTTAAATGACCGTTTTGCCCCTAGCTGATTTTGTTTCAGCCATAACTTTTGATTGGAAAGGAGTTTTGACCTGAAACCACTTCCATTGGCTCCGGATGATGGTTTACCTTTCCGTAGAGTGGTCATATATGGAAAACGAACTTACCGTTTGGGAGATATGGCTGATATAAGGTTTGGAAGGTGAAAAATTGCTTAACCGGGCCAAATAGGGTGATTAGTGAATGGGTCCATAACCCGTTTCGGGATTAGGGTTATGGGGAGGCTGAAAAGAGTAAGGGTTTCATTCCATTTCAGTTTTCTAGCCTCCACTTACCTCTTAGAAACCCTAAAAATGGCCTCCAACCTCTAAATCACCTCCAAATCACTTTCTAATCAAGGATTAAGCTTAGCAACATCAAATCAAGGGAGATCTTCACCAAATCAAGATTAGAGCTGCTGTTTAGCATTGTTATTCGTGTCCAAACAGAGATTTATTTCAGATCTATGGTTTATTTGTGGCTAAGGTGAGTGATTTGCATAGTTCCTCACTAATTATGGTTAATTAGGGGTAATTAGTGTTAATTAGCGAATTTAAACATGATAAAAATCTGGAAAAATACTTATAAATTCTTAAATGATGTTTTAGACCTTTGATATGAACTTGGGTTAATTTGGTTAAGTTTTGCTAATCCTATCATTAATTATACTTGAACATGTTTAAGGGAAAATATGGGGTTTTGGCTATGTTTAATCCATTTTAACCTATCATATTTATGTTTTGGTGTTTGAGGTCACTTCTACTTGTTTCTATAACTGTATGGTATGCTTTGTGATTGATTAGAATAGTTAGAATGGTCGAAAACGCCGTCGAATGGCGTAAAACACTCGCTGGAAAAGTTGTAGGAAAATGGTGTAGGCTTTCAGATCGGATCGGGGGAATGGGCTCGGACCGGATAGTGGACTGGGCAAGGGATCACCAAACCGAACCGAGGCTTAGCACGAGATAAAGTATGGCAAAAAGGAAGGCCACTGTGGTTGAACTGGGATCAGATCGAGCTAAAGAAGGGGGAATCGGATCGACTGAAGGGAAGAGAAGGGGATCAGAACGGAAGAGGAAGGGGAAGTGGATCGGATCGAAGACCAAGAATCCGAACCGAACAGATGGAGCAAGGGTACACCGAACCGAACCAAGATGCATCTACCCGACCCGACCCGCCAGAGAACACCAAACCGAACCGATGTGACATGGAGAACTCGAACCGAACCGATGACTAGTAAATGGAGCAATCCGGACCGAACTGTGGTGTATCTACCCAAACCGAACCGATGGCTAGAAGGAGATCCGAACCGATCCAGTGATGACCGAAAACCCGAGTTGCAAAGGTAGTCAAAATGTAAGTTAGAACTCAGGATCCAGTTGGGAACCAGTGAGTTCACTTCATGGTTGGGCTTTGCTGCGGGATGTGTGCTAAGGAATTGTCAACGTTCATAACTTCGATTCACCACTGAAAAGGAATGATGGGCTACGTATTAGTGCAGTAGAGTCACCATGACTCGAGGGGCAAAGTGATCGTAGCGGGACTACGTATCAGTGCAGTAGAGTCACTATGACTCGAGGGGTAAAGTGATCGTAGTAAGACTATGAGCCAGTGCAGTGGAGCCATTGTGACTCCATGGGGCAGAGCGGACATAGTAAAGGTTTAGTAAAGCTATGAGCCAGTGCAGTGGGGTGTGTACGACTCCATGGGGCATAGTGGACATAGCGAAGGATTAGTGGCTATGTATCAGTGCAGTGAAGCCGTTGTGACTTCATGGGGCAGAGTGATCATAGCAAAGTACTGGGTGATCGAATTGGTGGATATCGTATACTTTACGCACTGAGTGAGAGATGTGAGGACGGTTGCTATGCTTGATTGTTTGCCATCATTATGACATGCACACCCCCACCCCCGTATTCTTTACACCGTATGTAGTGGCACCTTGGAGTATTGTACAGTATGTAGTGCTAACTCTTTGGTTGCAGGTCCAGGTATGGTTTAGTTTACCTGTTATTGTTCTGTTTAGCTGCTTATCGCTCATACCAGACTTTTAGTCTGACCCAGAGTTTTATGTCTCTTCTTATTGCTCTGGGTGCTCTCACGAGCAGACTAGAGACAGGTTAGCTGGTGATGCGCGAGTAGCGAATTCGGAGGCGAGCAGGAGGCTTCCACGTATGATATATATATATCCTCCTTGTGTCATTGCTGGTCACTACTTTGGGCATTAGTAGTGTACCTTTCTTGTTTAGCATTTTGAGACAGTTTTTAAAAGTTGTAATAATGTTGGCTTTGGATCATAAGCTGTACTTTGGATTTTCCGCTGCTATGGTAGTTTGTTTCAGCTTATACACTGTCTCACCTGTTTTATGTCAAGTATGTTGTTATTATATTTTGTTCCATGCGCTGTGAGACATTCTACAGGTTCTTTGTTGATTCTTCGTCTTCTTCCTTTCTTTCTGACGACCGTCCAGTGCTAACTGGACATGCGTACAACGCACTTACGGTGGAAATGTCGGTTGGTGTGGGGCGGGCCGTCACAAAATATGAAGATACTGAGGTACTGCCTAAACATAGATTAGAGAGTGCAATTTTTATTCTTCTACAACAAATCTAAAGAGGACTTTCTTCAATAACAACAGATAAAAGAAATATTTTCTGAAGTTTAATCCAACCACTATGAGTTCGGTTATTTTTATATTTGATAATTAAATAATATTATGATAGTAAATAAATCTGAATCTGAGATTTGACATGTTTATATATTATTATTTTACTGTCAATTATCTACTCTGTTTCAGTTGTTTTACTGTTACATGCATTTCTAATTACCCTTTTTCTGTTTTAGACTTATTTAAGTCTTATGCCTATTTTATTCAGTTTATGTGTTTCTAAATCAGATCTATGTTTTACTCCTTTTCCTTTATATTTTTACGCTGTACCTAGGCTATCCAATGCGTAGGCTATTCACGATAGAATTACGTACATTGGGTAAAACGTGGAATAACTTAAAATAACTGTAAAAAGGAGAACTAAGCAAATTGAACATGTAATGACTGTAAAATTTGGGATAATATGCAAAACATGTTAGGACAAGCTTAATTTAATAATTAAGTAGAACATGTTCATGGTAACATATGCAATTAAGTATAATAGGCAACTTAATGTATACATACATCTGGGCAGGTACTATTTGGGGAAGGGGGTTGTACACAGAATAACATTTTAGGAAATGTCATTTACAACCATGCTTATTATTAAACTTAAACTTGCTAAGTTATTACTTGTTGATTAATAAGCTAAGAGGTCCCACAGTCTGGTTGTTGGTATCCAATTTTGGGACTCTTAAAATCCTAGGGTGGGGGCACAAGCCTAAGGGAAGGCTTGTGTCAGTCTTGTTGTGTGGAACCCATATCAGTCATTATCCCTATTAGTATCTTAGAGATGGGCCTCGCACGAGGTAGGGGCCAGGGCACGCTTTACTGATCTGGACTATAAGAGGTTTAAGGTGGAAGGTGGGTATGTGTGTGTTCCGGTGGAGTCATGAGCGTGCATGGGTCCAATTAGGGGAAAATAAGACGTTGTAACACCAACAAATTTGTCTGTGTCCTATAATTCATCATTTTAGGGACTAATACACCCTACTACTGGGGCTTGCACGGGATATTTGTGTAGTAGGGAGATGATCGCATGGGTAGTAATTAGGGTAACACCTAATCTTGACATTCTACTAGTGGTGAAGTAATTTTATTCTTGGGATATGAGTAAGAAGCATATATGACCTTTACCTTGTCTTATATCTATGTTACATCATTATTATGTTATCTTGTTTATCCCGTACTTGTCTATTTTACTATAGTTTCATGTTCAACATTATTTATCTGTCTTGATACTTTCTATCATATCCTATTGTTGAAAATCACTGGGACTCGCCAGACTTTATGTCTGACCAATTTTGTTTCCTTTCTCTCTCTTCCTTCCCTCCCCCCTCAGGTGCTCAGAGTGGACAGTAGCGGTCACCATGATTTCATTCTTGGATTTGGACTTCTTCTGACTAGATATACCGCTTTGATTATTGTTCTATTTCGTTATGGCTTTTGAGGAGGGATATGATTTTACATTTTTACACTTTGATGGTTGGTATTATGAGAAAAATTGTTTTAATTGAAGTTTTTGGTATTTGAAACAATGTGATGTTGTAACTAGTTAGAAATGATGTTTTTATCATAATAAAAGTTGGTTTTTTTTGGCTGCATATTTACATCTGTCTTGAGAATTTCAGTTACAGTTTGCCTATTGCGCTTCACGAAACTTAATGCATTCTCATATGAGTGACATTAACGGACGTGGGGTGTCACATTCTCTAAAAGAGTTGATCCAGTAAGTTGTGTTGGAGGTTCTCTATACTTTATATCATTATACCATTCACGTTTTAGTGCTCTGTATGGATGACCATTCTTCAAAAATCTTTTTTACTTTGTACAAACAATCTTATTACCGACATGTTCTGCTTCTATCTCTATAGCACAAATAGGGCATGCTTTATAACCATGAGTCGCACAACCCGAAAGATTCCCAAATGCAGGTAGATCATGAATTCCCCACAATAGCATTGCTTTCAATGTGAAATACTCTTTCTTACCCATGTCAAATGCAAGCACTCCTATCGTCACAAGTTACTTCAACTCTCTACAAGAGAATCTAAATATACATCTATATCTTGACTTGGTGCTCTAGATCTAGGAATTAATAAACACCACATTTGAAATTCTAATTTCATGCATAATGAAGGAGGTAAGTTTTATGGAACCATATACACTGGCCAACAACTATAACTGTTTGATTGGATTGCATTAGGATTAAAATCATCAGTAGCAATTCCAGGACAAACATTTCGAGCATTATTAACAAAATCTGGCCACTTATTTTTAAATGATCTCCACTCAGCTGAGTCGATAGGATGACGCATCGAATTCTAACAGGGTTTTTCTTTGATATGCCATAACATTTGTCAAGGTATCCATTATATAGTGTATTGTAACATCCCGTATTTTTGGTAGCCAAATATTTAATTTAATTTATTATTTTAAATATTATATTTGGAATATTAATGGATTTTAATATTTAATTCATTATTAAAAACGAAGTTTGAACGATAATTTATTTATAATATAAATCGAGCTCGAAATGGCGTGGCAGTTCGTAAAATATAGTTTTGAACTTCAACTGAATATACAGGATCCAATATAAGTCGGATTTCTATGAAACAAGAAACGTTGGAACCGTGTTGATTCTAATTTTCATATGGAAAAGAAAATTTCAGATTTTGTGTTATAGTTTGTAAGTTATGGTCAAATCAAATTTTAAAATAGTCGCTATGGAAATCGTTATTAAAATATACGCGTTAAAATAGTCGTTTTGCAAACGGACTTCGATTTCGATGAAATTAGTTTCATTAGAACCGTAACGTCAAATTATTGTACGGTGTTGAATAGCGTGGCAAACCGATGTCGTATGTGACCATGGCAGCCACAAATGTCCGTTTAATTTCTATAGCTCGTAATTAATTTAATAAAGGGTTATTTGGGTATAACTTGAGCAGACGATCGAATTAGGCTACGAAACCAATTCCGTTGAGTTAGTATCGTCGATTATAGTCAGGATAGGTATACAGTTTGTTATTTTTGAAGACCGGGTAATTTGGTATCCAAAATGGCATTGCAGTGTGCGTAAAAATAGCCTACCGGGAAAACAGTCTCAGAATGCGACGAAACTGGTGTCGTTGGGTTCGTATTGAAGAATTATTATAGGAATTTAAGGTTTTAAGTTGATCGGATTTATTTAGTGATCGTGGAAAATTTAAACCCATGTTTATTTCTGGTTTTATAAAGGAATTTTTTTCCAAACGATGTTGGAATTCAACGAAAGTTTTCCTATTGGGTCCGGAATACTTTTTTATACTAAGATTAGCCTTTTTATCAATAAACAGAAGTCGGTTGTAGTGATTTTATCGCGTTACTTTAGGAAGAAGTATCGTTATAATAATATATTAATATTTCTAACCTATATATATAACACGTTAACTTCAAAACCCTCATTTTCGGTTTTTCCCTTGGTCAACCAATACAAACGCGCCTCCACCATGGAACCTACGGCCTTAATCTCACCAATTAAATTCCTCAAAATCATTTAATCTGGTTATCAAAATGACAGTCTCTCCACTAAGAAAACATCAAGCTCGATGAGGACTCCCTTATGGAAGGTCATGATCGTTTCCCCTTTGATGATGAGGCCAGAATTGGGCTCGAAAGTGGCGTCAGTTTTGGGGCTTTTACCAGTGAATGAGGTCACTTCGAGGGTCGGAACTTGGGCTGTGTGAAGGGGAGATGTGGTGAAATGGGATCGATGAAGGGGTTTCAGCGTGAGCAGTTTGTTCTGCATGAAGGAATAACGAAAACAATTGGTGAAGACGTGATGCCTGGAAACTAATTGGATGAAGACGGAAATGCGGTGGCTACTTACAATTTGGGAACTGAATACGAAAGAGAACTAAAGCCTGGAATGAAAACATGAGCGAGATGCAGACCGAATTGGGAATGAAGTAAAGGTCTAATTAATTTTATAATTAAGGAAGTTACTTATTAATCAAAATCTTACTGCTATTGGTACTTGAACAGGAATAGCGTGAAAGAAAATTTGAACAAGGTAATAATCGGAAATTAGGGTAAAACAAAGAACTTGGATAAACGAAGACGGTGATATTATATTGGATCGGCTGATAGTGAATTGGTAAATGCAGAAAGAGGAACAAAACATGGAAACAGTCAATGAAACAAGGAAGTAATCTATTGGGCGGAGGGGGGGAATCAAGTCAAAGGCACGGAAGAGAACAATGAGGGACAAGAAACTGTCGGCCTAGCTATTTTAAGCAAAGTAATTATATTTAATTAATGTTAATTAAGTCGTAATCATATTTATTAAAAATCGTTAGACTAAAACTGTGAATATCTTTTATGTCTGGACAGGGTCGAACGGTTTGAGCATCGAACAGGAGTAATGAAGAGCGCATAATCTTCCTTAACAAAGTAAATATAAACAAACGATTCTTAAAAAGATAATTATAATTTAATTATGAAATTAATTATTTAATTCAATTGTGTACATTATAATTGTGTATATCTCACATTTGTGATCAAAAGGAGACGGAATAGACTACGTTAGGGTCGTATGACTAGACTTTATATTCTGGAACAGAACCAGACAAGATTGGAATCAACCAGGATTTTTAATTAAATTAAACACATGTTTAATTTAATTAAACCCAACTGTTTCAGAGATGGATCAAATCAAGGTGAGTTAAACTCACTCAGTTTTTCCCATTTATATTTTATATAAATTGGGTGTTTATTTTGGTGCTCTGTTTGTGGTTGACTTCTTGCTAGTTATATAATTATTGGTTGATTCAACCGATGAAATTAAACCGTCGTTTAATTTCAATGAAATACCAAATCGTTATTTTAACGATTGGTTCCAATAAAGGTAACTTACCTTATTGGTCACGTTTATTTATAAACGTGTTTAATTGTTTGAATTATTTGAATAGTTTGTGAATTGGTTGATGAAAATAGTCGTTATTTATTAAATGAAACTGAGTGATCTGCTTTGTGATAACCGTTTTGAATACAGGGAAGAACATGTTGGAGGGATCCAACGGGATTCCTCAATATATATTATTTATTTCATATTATCAACATATGAACTGTCCTGTTTGGGTGATTGATTTGATTATGGATTGTTGACTGAAAATTTAACATCTGTCTAGTTTAAACCAATGGGCAATATTGGTTGAGTATTTGGCAACATATGGCCTATAAAATCAATCGTTTTATAAATATTGATTCACCGTCAGGTGAGTCGATAGAGACGAAGTTATAAAATTTATTTTATAACTAGGTGTTGATTTTGAATATATTATTTTGAATATATTATTTTGAATAAAAGTTATTTAAAGGGAATAAATATTTATCATGTAAGTTTAGAATTAATTATAAATTGATTTTATAAGAAACTTCTGATGTTAATCAGATTTATAAACTCGTGGATAGAAATTTCTAATGATTAAATTGGGATAATTGGTTTGTTAAGAAATAATTAAATGCGATTATATAAATTAATTATATTATTAATTAATTTAAAGTGAGAACTAATTGGAATCAGTTAACGAGGTAATCGAGTTTGAATTAACAAAATCGACCGTTTTACTGGAATCGACTATTAAATTATTTTTGTTTCGAATTTACGCAATAAAAATAGTTTAAAGAATAGTGTGGAAACTTTAATGAGATTTTTCTAAAGGAATTTACTATTTATTTTAGTTAATTAAAAAATTAACTACTGAAGTAGTTAATGATTGAAATAAATTATTATTTTGGTTAATAATAATTTAGGAATTATCTTTAAGGGAATTTCATTAAAAAGTAATTGAAGTTGAATGAAATCTAGTGAAATGGTGAAAGGAGTTTATGAACGGGGTTTATATTTAAACCTGAATCTTTATAACGAAGTTAAAAAGGAATTCCAAGCGAATACAATAGTTTGAAATAAATGTTACTAAATTATTTGAATTAAGTTAGAGGAAATTTAGATAAAAGAGTTTTATGATAAACCAGAGTTATATAAGAGAGGTTTGAGGTGTTATATCGTTAATTTTAAATTAATGTTACTCAAAAATGGAGATTTAGTAAAATTGGGAAAGTTGAATTAAGATTTCCAAAGTGAGAATGTTTGAATAGTTTGGAAAGGGGATTGGTAAAAGTGAATTTGGCAAAAGAAGCGGGTTATAAGGCTTGTAAACAAATCCGAATTATGGAATGAAATTATTCAAAAAGGTAAAGGTTAAAAGGTGGTGTTTTATAAAGTTCTTAATTATTGAATTAAGAAAAAAATGGTATAGCCGAGAAAGAGTGTTCAAAGAGGTAAGCAGGTTTTATGAAACCGTATTTTGAATAAAATAGTTCAATGGCATTTGTATTGGGATTAGAATGAAATATTGGTTTTGAGTTACAACTCGTATCTATCTGAAGATATGAACGTTGTTGATCATGGTCTGAGAGGTAATTAAAATACCCCAACTTGAATGACTTCAGGATTATCTGAGGATGATATTAGTTGTTAGGGTAAAGAGATTAGTGAAAATATATTATTTCCATTAGAGAAATAATAAAGGCAACGTTTGGTGAAAATTTGGAGAATATACATATATATATAATGTGGATTCCAAAGGAAAATGGAAATAAAAGGCGTTGCGTGAAATTATAATGATATTTTCAAGTTAGAAAGGTAACGTAAAGTTGAGTTTTATTCTATCTGAATAAGTATTCGTATTGTTTTAAGTAATGGAGTAGATGATATTTCGTAACGTCGTTTTACGAGTAATGTAATAACCTGGAAATCTGAGCCAATTTAAAAAATTTATTTTGGAAATTTTATTGAATTTTGAATATTTAAAATGAATTATTTTAAATAATAACGATGAGAAATTTATTTTAAATAGAATTAGAACGTATATATTTACATAGATTGTCGTTTGAATATAAATAATTATAAAAGGAATTGAAAATGGCGCGGTAGTTCGATAATTCGATTTCAAATTTCAAATGAATGTACGGGATTCAAAATAAACCGGATTTTAACGAAACCAAAAATATTTTAATCTAATTAAGAATATCTTTCGAACGAATCCGAAAGATTCAAATTTCATAGCGGGGATAAAAAGTTATGCCCAGCTGAAAATTCAGAATAGTCGCTATGGAATTCTAGCCCTTAAAAAAGGGGAATTTTGCAAACGACCTCGATTTTCGACGAAACCACTTTTGTTGGATCCGTGATGTCAAGTTATTGCTAGGTTTAAAAATTCATAATTTTCTGAATTAATATGTGAGCGTGGTGAAGCTAAACGTGTTTTGACAAGTTTCAGTCAAATCGGGTCGGCCAGAAATGGGCCATTTTTCCAACGGTCTCAGAATTTGACGAAATTAGTTTTGTTAGGACCGTATCGTCAATATGAAGCTAGAAATAATTTTTCTGGAATTTTTAGAGATTGTATGTGGCCCCGGTAATTTGAAATGCGCGTTCAAATTCAATATATAGATTTATATTTTGATTTTGACGGAAACTGATCGAAACGATCGAATCATCTTACGATACATGTCCCATTGTGTTCGGAATGGGGGTAATTAGCTAGGGGCGACAGTTGGTGGGTCTCGTTTGGAGATCGAATGAAGAAATTACTTTTTGGAGATAAATTGAAAAAAAAATATTTTATTATATAAACCGCCCCCCCCCCCCCCTGAGACGACTCCAAACCCCGTACAGACGGAGACAAGGGTAATCCTTGGAATATAACACAGAAACAGATAATAGCAGAACAGAATTAAATAAATACACTAGATAATGTACAATAGAATACACTGGGTAAACGTAATCATCAGAGTTACACAGTATACAGGATCATACTTAGTACAAATACAGTTCAGCTATACATAAATGTCTACAGCGGAAACAAACAAAATATGTACAATAGGAGCTAAACAGCATAAAAGGAGATAAACAATAGAATCCATCTTCAGCTCCAGCTATCCAGAAAGAATCAGCTAAACCTGAATACAAGGCTGCCCGTGTAGAAAAAGGGGGCACCCGAGTTTAAAAGTGAAACAAACTACGAGTCAGTCATGGGACTGGTATGAGAAATCTACTCAACACATTTATAATACGGCTAATCACAGGACCACGCCACTTTCGTGGAACGGGTTTACTCCATTGGATTGCCAGTGCTTTAAAAACAAATCTTTCTTTTAAACATCGCAATGCTTTTTATAAAAATGAAGCCATTATAAGACTCAGTTCCCATCACACAATGCAACGCAAACCGGAGGATAGAGTTTTTACCTTAAAACGGCCAAATTATGCTTGATACGAATAAAACAAAGGCATTTGTTATTATTGCTAGTGTTTATATGTTTTGACAACAATTTCAAATCATAACTATCAATCATACACGACATTAATGCCCCATACCACTATGTCGCCATATATAGGTATACAATCAAAACCGCACAGTCACGTATTTGGAAATTGGATTTCCGTCATGAACCAAGGCAAAAGATAGTCCTTACCGAATTCGAGACTGCCTAGCTCGAGTCTCAGGATCAGAACGCATCGACCCTTGGAGCGACAGGGCCGGTCCACACGGAGTGGATTAAAATGCCTGAGCACTACGTTTCGCCGCCCTTTGGGGCGTAAGCGAGCCAACAAGTGACTCCATCGGACCCGGATCGTCCGATCTAACCGAGGCGCCTCGCAATAGCAACAACCACATAAGTCAAACTCGTCAGGGCGTGTAAAATCACTGACGCCACTTCTAGCTAGGAGGAAACGCAGGCCCTCCCTGAGGTCCTTTCTCCCGTTTCTGGTTCATACTGGGGTGTGAGGCTCGCGATTTCACGTTATACACAAAGCTACGCCACACAGGCGGTGCTTTGATCATCACCACAAGACTTTGCTTTTCAACAGAAGCCCTGATCACTGCATCTTAGCATGCCACACAGGCAATTCACACCGTGCAACTGATGGCTATCAATCACACAGAATAAATTCCAATGTCAGACACACTGTCCATTTGCAAGTCCGTTCTGGGTCTGAACGAAACCGGAGGCACTAAATACCTCGCAAACCCATCGATCACCACGTACGTCTGGACGATCACCACTCATTATCCATATTTCGGGATGCCTCCCAATCAGGACCTCGGTTACCATCCAAACGAGGTGAAGATCTCCGGTCTTCGACTATTGTCTTCATCTTCGATTTCTTATTGTCGATTCAGTTATTCAGAATGGGATAAACCCGTTCTTTCTGAGCAACTCGCGTATATAATAAACAAGTGCAACACTAACATATACACGCATCATTTCAATTCATTAGTCACTAACCGTAAATCAGTAAGAGAACGATTTCCCAAATATTAACCCCGAAGGCCGAAACCAACATCAGATCAACACCCAGGGAACCATTCGACTTAGCAAATCTTTAGTTAATTTCTAAATCACATCCATATCGTTTATAATATTTTATAACGATTTATTGCTATTTTTATTTATTTTAAAATAGCTAATTTATTCAAAACGACGCTTCGGGCCATAACGCGACCATGGCGCTGTTTTTCTTTAGATTTGATTTACACATATTTGAAAATATAACCATTGGATCTTCATAAAATTTACATCATTAGTAAGATCTTTTCGAAACAAATCCAACGATTCCAATTTCGGGAAAATCCGACAGTCGGATCTCCCGGTATAATCGTTTGAAGTTTCGATTTCAAAATACGAACCACAACGTTGTTATTCAATTAAATATAATTATATTTATATATATATATAATCAATTCTGGCGCTGTTTTTCATCAGATTTGAATAAAACATTCCAGACAATCCAACCATTGGATTTTTACAAAGTTGGTGCCGTTGGAAAGATATTTCCAAGGCGAACCCAACGGTTGCGATTTCAGGAAAATCTGATGGTCGGATCTCCCGATATAATCGCTTGAAATCACGGTTTCAAAATACGAACTGCACCGTCGTTATTCGATATATTTTAATTCCATTTATATATATATATATATCGATTCTTCGATTTCAAAGCTATATTCTTTTCATACATTTGATAAAAATGATATTTTTATCTAACTGTCTTCTATTTCAACACTTCACTATATTTAACAATCATGTATATAATAAAAATGTGATTTTTATTGTAAAACAATTTATTTCAAAACTCTATTATTTCCTATAGTTCATATAGGTAATAAAAATAGGATTTTTATTATAAAACAATTTCTTTCAAAATAGGATTATTTTATACATTTCATATAGATGATAAAAATGTGATTTTTATTATAAAACAATTTATTTCAAAATATGAATACCATTCAACACATGAATTTCAATTCAACGAATGAATATCGATTCAACACATGAAGGTTTTCTATAGTTTATATAAATAGATAAAAAGGTAATTTTTATATTTTAAAACACGGATACCATTCAACACATGAATTTCAATTCAACGAATGAATATCGATTCAACACATGAAGGTTTTCTATAGTTTATATATATAGATAAAAATGTGATTTTTATATTTAAAACACGAACACCATTCAACACATGAATTTCAATTCAACGAATGAATATCGATTCAACACATGAAGGTTTTCTATAGTTTATATATATAGATAAAAATGTGATTTTTATATTAAAAACATGAACACCATTCAACACATGAATTTCTATCCAACGAATGAATATCGACTCAACACATGAAGGGTTTCTATTCAACGAATAAATATAGTTCCAACAAACGAAAATAATTCAAACACATGAATATTATTCAAAATTTCGGCAGCATAACGGCAGGGTAGTTAAACCGGGACCGTCCCTAGTACGGCTCCTCGCTCTACCTTAAAACCTCGCGGTTTTTGACAATGGGGATCATGCATCTAGTTCGCACGCAGGCGGCATGTATATATTTATTTCATTTTCCACTAACTAATCCTATGTGGTTTCAACCAAATATTTCTCAACCACAAATGGGTATTTTTCAACACGAACAATTCCAATCAACCATTCTCTATTAATCAATTTTACACCAATCACAACCAATAAATATCGTCCATGGTTTGTGGACGAGGGGCGTATATATATATATATATATATATATATATATATATATATATATAGCAATTCACTTCTATTTCAACACATATATAATTTTTACAACGCATATATAACTTATACATCGAACGTACAACTTATACAATGCTTATACAAGAGGTGTACAATGCTTATATAACTCATACATCGACTATATAATTTATACATAGTCGTTTTTCCATATCGTTTTATAAATTAGAAATCTCACATTGGGTTCCACTCCACCAAAAATAGCAGAAGGCTCGGAAAAATATGCGGTCTCTTCTAAAATGTAGAAGACGTCCACATGGTCACGATGTTTCCTGTTTCATCGAATTTCGTCAAGAAACGAAAAAGATATGATTTTTCAAAGTTTGCAACACTTTAAAACTGTTGAAATTAGTTTAAATAATATAAACCGTATACCTTTCAATATGGTTCAAAAACTAGGGTCTAGATTTTCACCAAATCCGTGAAGTATGAAGAGGATCGGAGGGCGCTGCGTCGAAGAGGACGGAGAGGAGTACCTACGCCGGAAGGGGGACCCACTACGGTGGCTCCAGTCAACCGTGGCGGAGCTCGAAAGTCGAGCACTTCCCGGGCTCGCAACTCGACGAATAACTGAACGATAATTGCCAAACTTCACATGGATTTGAAGAGGATGGTTAAAGCTTCAAAATGGATCCGAGTTTGCTTGATTTTGTTTGGAATTGAATGAGAAATCGAGTCGGGAAGTTTTGAAGGTCTTCCGTCGTATATCGGGGAGGGGGGGGGGAGAGAGAGAAATTCTAAATTTTTCTATTTATTCCGATTGGCCGGGAGGTTTTATAAGGGGTTTTCTGACACGACCACCAATCCAAACCCAACGACTGTCGTCCCTAGCGTTTTACCCCCATTCCGAACACAGTGGGATATGTTTCGTAGGCCCATTCGAATGTTTCAGTCAGTTTTCCTTCAAATTAAAATATAAAACATTCATAATTTAATTTGAACGTACATTTCAATTTGCCAGGGCCACAAACTGATTCGAAAAATTCCAGAAAAATAAATCTAGCTATGTTTTGACGATACAGTCCCAAAAAAACTAGTTTGTCGAATTCTGAGACCGTTCGCAAAAAGGCCCATTTCTGGTCGATCTAATTTAACTGTAATTGACCAAAACACATTTTCCTTTGCCACGCTTACATACTAGCTCAAAAATTATGAAATTTGAAACCTAGCTATAACTTCACATCCCGGATCCACAAAAGTGGTTTCGTCGAATTCCGAGGTCATTTGCAAAATGGCCAATTTCACGGGCTATAAAAATTCCATAACGACCTTTCTGAAATTCATTTGGCCATAACTTTGCTTTCCACTATGAAACTTTCGAATTTTCAGATTCGTTAGAAAGGTATTCACTAACAGATTTAAATATTTTTGGTTTCGCTCAAATCCGTTTTGTTTTGCACCCGGTACAGTCCGACAAAGTTTGAATTCAATTTTTTGAAACTGCAGCGGCCATTTCAGGCCTTGTTTATAATTATAATTAATTATATTCGTTTTCAAATGTCGATTCAAACTCATTTTTCATTGCTATAATTTAAAATATTTATTTTAAATATTTAAAATCCATTATTTTAGCCAATTAAAAAATTTTAAATTGGTTCAGATTTTCTGGGTCGTTACAATCTCCCCCACTTAAAACTTTTCGTCCCCGAAAAGGAACAAAGTCGAAAGTGGTTTGATTAATCAACTCTACGTTCGATCTGGCTTCCATTCTCCAACTTTTCAGTTTCTGAGAATTTTCAAATTCTTCAAAATTTGGCTAACACCCGGAATTTTCGAAAAATTTCGCCATAACCTCCTTTGTACGGGGAGAGGTTTGGAAATTTATTGGGCCGTATTAGGTACCCAATAAATCCTAATAAGTATACACATATTTATAGTGATATATTCTGGTGTTTACAGGGAGAGTGTGTTGATAATACTCCGGAGAATAAATTCTCGTCACCCTGTCAAAGCCTGAGGGAGTGTGTATTTTAAATGCTCCAGAGGATAAATCCTCGTCACCTCGTCCCGTGTGGGAAATAAATAGTCCATGTGCCGTATCTAATAACTAGAGAGACGTGATTATTGTCAACTCCAGACCCGTGTGGGTTTTTTATTAATCTGGCAATTTTATCTTTACAATTTAAATAGTCCATAACAGTCTTCAGTTCAACCTGTAAAATATAGTCATCGCCATACAAGCCTCTCGCTCGTATGGTAAATCTTCCACCTCGTCACACAAGCTCCAAATGCTTATGTGGTATAATGATGAAGTATGCCTATCTTCCAGAAGTATGCCATGCAATGTAGTTCAAAATTAATTGTTACTATCCTATGGCGATATTTATTATTTCACACAGAACAACCAGCACTCCGCATCCAATGGATTTCGCAGGAGTTGATATAATAATATTTCGCATCCAACTCATTAAGGTTTACCTATTTTGTCGGGCACGCAAATAAAATCTTTACTCAACAGCTATCCATTTACCTGTTCAAAACATATATAATACACATGTATATATTTCTATCTATTTTCTAATCAGTTAAATGTGCGATATAATCGAATAAATTTTACCATTCATTCTCTTATTAATCAAATTAACTATCATTTTAATAATTTAATTAATCTAATTTACTATCACAAACACAAACAACAATCAAATTGTTGTTAACTTTTCCAAAAATATACTAATAAATTTCTATATTCTTTAAAATCATTCAGAGTATAGAATTAAAAGTGCACATCCATGGAAAGAAAATAACAACAGAGTAGAGAACTAATTGGTAATGCAAAGTATGGTAAATGTACCTTGCACCGGAGTCAATCAGAGATATCCACTCGGCATCTAGGATAAGCTTTCTGAATGCTCTCCTCAGTTTCCTAAGTACAATCTCGCGGATCTCCACTCCATTGCACTTTGACTAAGTGAACCTTCTTATTCCTCAGTTCTTTGGTCTCTTTGCCAATGATCTTTAGCGGCTCTCTCCTCACAGCTAATTCTAGAGTAATTTCAAAATCCTGTTGAGCTGCTTCTTCCACGATCAAGTCTGGGTCATGAAAGTGCTTTCGAAGTTGAGATATATGAAATACATCATGCACTCCAGGCAACCAATCAGGCAATTTAACCCTATAAGCGAGAGTTCCGATCTGTTCCAGAATAGGAAACAGACCAATGAATTTGGGCGCCAACTTTCCAGTTTTACCGAACCGGATAACTCCTCTCATCGGCGATACTTTCAAATATACGTAGTCGCCAACAGCAAATGATATATCTCTTCTTCTTCTATCGGCATAGCTCTTTTGTCGGCTTTGAGCGGCCAGTAATCATTTCTTAATAAAATCGACTTTGTCGGCAGCTTCTCGGATCACGTCTGGCCCCAACACAAGTCTATTACCGGGTTCGACCCAACAAGCAGGAGATCGGCACGGTCTACCATACGGTGCTTCGAATGGAGACATTGTCAGGCTCGCCTGGTAGCTGTTGTTATATGAGAATTTAGCCAAATGCAGATGGTCTTCCCATGATCCACCAAAATCTAGAACACAAGCCCACAATAGATCTTCTAGTATTCGATTCACCCTCTCAGTCTGACTGTTTGTCTGAGGATGATAAGCAGTGCTTAGATTCAGCTTTGTTCCCAGCTCTACTTGAAATGCCTCCCAGAATTTACTAGTAAATATTGTATCTCTATCACTGACTATACTGAGCGGCACTCCATGTAGTCTAACTATTTCCTTGAAGTAAATCTGCGCCAGACTCTGAGCAGTTCTATTTGATCTGACAGGTATGAAATGGGCGGTCTTCATGAAGCGATCTATGATCAACCAAATACTGTCATTCCCTTTTCTGGTTCTGGGCAGACCATCAATGAAATCCATAGAAATATGTTCCCACTTCCAACCTAGAACATCTAGCGGTTGTAACAATCCAGCCAGTTTCTGTTGGTCGTTCTTGACTAGTTGGCAAGTAGGGCATCGGCTAACATATATTGAAACGTCCCTTTTCATAGCCTTCCACCAGAATGTTTGCTTGAGATCGTTGTACATTTTGGCTACACCAGGATGGATACTCAGCTTGGACTTGTGACACTCGTCTAACACTTCCCTTTTGAGCTCGGGGATGTCAGGAACACAAATCCTTCCTTTCAACCTTAGGGTCTCGTCGTTATCTATTTGAAAACACGAGGGTTCGCCTTTCTGAATCCTTTCGATCATATCCTTAATAAAGTTATCCTCCTTCTGAAGAATAGATATTTTGTCAATCAAGGAAGTCGTAATAACAAAGTTGGCGATCATTTCATTCTTTCGGGTTAATGCATCGGCCATGACATTGGCTTTCCCTGGAGTGTATATGATCTCAAAATCGTATGCTGCAAGGAACTCTAGCCAACGTTGCTGCCTCAGATTCAAGTCCTTCTGGGTGAATAGATACTTTAGCAACTGGTGATCTGTAAACAGTTCAAATCTCTCACCCAGAAGATAGTGTCTCCAGATTTTCAAAGCGAATACTATCGCCAATAACTCAAGATCATGAGTTACGTAGTTTTTCTCAAGCGACTTCAGTTGACGGCTAGCATAAGCAATCACTTGACCCCTTTGCATTAACACTGCGCCAAGGCCTTGTTTATAATTATAATTAATTACATTCGTTTTCAAACGTCGATTCAAACTCATTTTTCATTGCTATAATTTAAAATATTTATTTTAAATATTTAAAATCCATTATTTTAGCCAATTTAAAATTTTTAAATTGGTTCAGATTTTCTGATCCTAATCAAGGTCATCAGTAATCACCCAAACGATGTGAAGACTTCCGGTCTTCGACCACCGTCATCATCTTCGACTTATCGTCGAATCGGTTATTCAGAATGGTTATAAACCCGGCCTTTCCGAACAACCCGCGTATAATAAAAACAAATGTTACACAAACACAACTCACGCCTCATTCCAATTCATTAGTCACTAACCTTAAATCAGTAAGAGAGTAATTCCCCAAATATTAACCCCAAAGGTCGAAACCAACATCAGATCAATACCCATGAAACCATTCTTCTTAACTAACCTACAGCTAGTTTCTAAATTTCAATTCTTAGGGAAAGGTTCCCATTAATTTTATCCAAGATAAATTCTTTGAATTTATTCTTTAATCTTCCTTTGGATGTCATTTCAAACCAAATTATGGTTTTCCAAACTAGTCGAGATTAGCGAACCGCACCGAAGTAACTATTTATTTTATTTCTCAATCCCAACCTATTCATCCCATGAAGCAAAACTGGTAATACTCCATATCTAACACCATGGTGTTATCGGTAAAATTAATTACCATTTCACGTTCAAATCTAATTAAAGATTTGACTATCGTTTTGGAGCAAAACTGGTGATACTCCCTTCTCGCTCATTTCCCAAATTTGATAATTTAAATTATCAATTCACATTTCAATCTAATTGCAGATTCATTAAAACTCCTTTTACTGGGTCAAAGATCTAATGTCATTTAAAACACAGTTCACGATAAACCCAAATCACATTCTATTTCTTATCGGGTTAAAGAACCAGTGTTATTTAAAACCCCGTTCACGATAAACCCCCAAATCAATTCCAATCAAATATATCAGAAATTCCTATTATTGAAAACCCCTTTTAAAGCCAATTTATTTATTTAGAAATAATTGGGTTTTAAATATAGTTCAAACTAGTTCATTTCGATAAAAATCTATTTTTATCTTTTCAAATATAGAGTTTTTCATCCCAAGTTTTCCCGAATCATTTCTTATGATTTTACACAAATTATTGATATTTTTACTAATTTTATCAAGGCCCGTACAGTCGATTTCCACCAATGGCCATCGAACTGCACTTACAACGACCTTTTCCAAATTTGATTTGGACGTATCTCCAAATCCAACCATTAGTTTTCAAATTTCTAATATTCGTTAGAAAGTTCTTTTCGATACGAACCCAACGGTTCCGGTTTTAGGAGAATCCGACGGTTGGATCTCCCGTAATATCCGTTCGAAGTCAATGGTCGAAATTCGCGAACTGCCGCGGCGCGGCGCGTTCTATTCAGGCCATTATATTATATATATAATATATATTTCGTCGATTTCTATTTAAAACGAATTTTATAAATAGTTATAAATTCGTTTCAAAAACAATTTCAAATTCAAATCAAAATTGATTTTTTCTTATAAATTCGTTTTAAATTCATTTCAATTCAATTCAATTTTCAATTCAATTTGAATTAATTTCAAATCGATTTTTATTCTATTTCAATTTGTTTTCAATTCAATTCAATTCAAATTTCAATTCAATTTGAATTTATTTCAAATCGATTTTCATTCTATTTCAATTCGTTTTCTATTCAAATCGAATTCGTTTTATATTCAATTCAATTCGAATTCGTTATATATTCAATTCAATTCGAATTTCTTTTATATTCAATTCAATTCGAATTCGTTATATATTCAATTCAATTCGAAATCGTTATATATTCAATTCAATTCTAAAAACGAATATAATCGATATAAATATCGTTCGCATCAAAATAGCGCATCTCTAATCAACACGGCTTTATATATTTCAAAAATTCCGTTATTCTATTCAACAAATGAATATTTATTCTATTCAATACGTGAATCTTTATTTTTGTCAACACATGACTAATCTCAACGAATGAGTACTGTCCACGTGTGACTATTTTTGTTATTTAATATATTTTATAAAAATTATGGTATCTATCGTTTGATTTCAAATCAGACTCCAACCGTAAATTAGTAAGAGAACGATTCCCTGAATATTAACCCCGAATGCCGAAACCAACATCAGATCAATATCCAGGAGACCATTCAGCTTATCTATTTTCCAGTTAGTTTCTAATTTTATATGATAAAGATGTAAATTTTATTGTTAAAATATTTCGTTCAACACATTACTAATCTCAACGGATGAGTACGGTCAACACATGAACCTTTATTTTATAATGATAAAGATGTAAATTTTATTGTTAAAATATTTCGTTCGACACATGACTAATCTCAACGGATGAGTACGGTCAACACATGAACCTTTATTTTATAATGATAAAGATGTAAATTTTATTGTTAAAATATTTCGTTCAACACATGACTAATCTCAACGGATGAGTACGGTTAACACATGAACCTTTATTTTATAATAATAAAGATGTAAATTTTATTGTTAAAATATTTTGTTCAACACATGACTAATCTCAACGGATAAGTATTGTCAACACATGAACCTTTATTTTATAATATTAATTATTTTTCCAATTGGAATGAGGCCCAATCAATTACCATATAAAGTTAATTATATGGATTCCATATAACACATGTATATAATAACAACGATAAATAATCAACCATCATCCAAAGTGCACTACATTGTATAAGCATCAAATATAGATATCTAACGCTTATAACAGCCTGTCAATCAATCGATCGACATACAACTAATTATTAGGATTAGTGTATGTCATATATTATCCCAATACCCGTGTGGGGTTTTAATTCAACAAACACAGATTTTTATTTGTGCAGTTGGGCGATGTGTAAAATTTATCGTCCCAATCAATGTCCTTCAAATAGTTGTACATAAACAAACCGTCCGGTTTGTAAATGAATATTTATTTATTCACGTTCACATTAAAAATTATATTTTTAACGACCAAATTATTTTATTCAACCTATGAATATTCTATTCGGTTCATTTATTAAATAAAAGGATATCTTTATTTTTCTAACTTATTTTAGAAAATTTCGGCGGCATAACGGCACGATACTAGAAACGGGACAAGGCCTAGCCTTATCCCCGGTCTAATAATGGCCCACGCCATACACATATCAATCAAATCCATTCTATTTCACCTAATAATCAAATTCAAATCAAACAATCTAACCAACTACACTACCAAACAAACAAGTCCATGGTCTGTGGACGATGGTGTCGGGTGCTACTAAACACCGTCTGCATCCTAGTGTATATATATATAACTAGAAAGAGAAGATTTAAAGTGAGGAGTTCTCACCGATAGCTAACCCAATACCACGACTCTTCTATTGTAGGAAATCATCACTGTTCTCGCCTTTTGTCACTTTCGTTGCCCGTAGCCACTACATATATAAAAATCACATTTTTATATTGTTGCTATGTATAAAAAAATCATATTTTTATAATCACTCCATATGGATAAAATTCTATTTTTACATCGCTACTATATAGATAAAAATCCTATTTTTACCTCGCTACTATATAGATAAAAATTCTATTTTTAAACTGCTACATAATTTATTGTAATCACTGCTATTTGTCGAATGTAATTTATTCATTTATACTCTGTATATTCTTGTATCTGATGGAATTATTGTAATAACAATGGAATGTTCTTCTTTCTGCGTTCCAATTTGTCGTGTTCTCAAAACGATCAGGGGTTTCGAACGGTCAAGATCGGTTTAACGACTGATTCAGATCGAGCGAAATTCCCGGCCATCACATTTGGTATCAGAGATTACAATAATGGATTATTGTTTGATCCCCCCCATATACTCTCCCTCTCTCATCGATTCAGCAAAATGAAGAAAAAAAGGCGCTCGACGCCTGAGCCACCCACCCACGGCTAGCATCTCCCGCTCCGACCTCCTCTCCGCCCTCGTTTCTCTCTCCACGCCACTAATGAACGCGACGCCCCAGACCAACTCCGACGAGCGCAGACACTCCCCCCTTTTTCCTTCGCTGTAAGTTTCTTCATTGTTTAATTTATTTTGTTTTAATTTATTTTATCTATTTAGTTTAGTTTAACCAATAGGAAAATCTAATCTTTTATGAATAAGAAAATACATTGTCTAGCATGTTAAAAGATTTGATTTTTATAACATATAAAGATTCGATTTTTATTGACAAAAAAGAAATTTTTGATATTGTGAAGGCAATATTTTTAATGAGTAAAAGGCGATATTTTTAATGAGTAAAAGACGATATTTTTAATGAGTAAAAGGCGATATTTTCCTATATTTGCAGCGTTTTAAAATTATGATTTTATATATTTAATAACCATATAAAAATGTGATTTTTATTATATATGAAGTATAAAAATATAATTTTATGAAGCAGAGATCATAAAAATATAATTTTTATATAGTAGAGATTATAAAAATATAATTTTTATATAGCAGAGATTATAAAAATATGATTTTTATAAGATAGATAATACAAAAATATGATTTTTATATGTGTTGTAGCGAAAAGATTTGATCTTTATAAATATAGCGGAGTAATAAAAATGCGATTTTTAATATAAACAACATAGAGAAGATTGCGTTGACATGGCAGACAAATCCAAACAGTTCAGAAATAAAGAATGGAGGAGTGGAACCCTCGCTGAGAACTCCTCACTTTTAATTTATTTCTAGTTTGAAATATATGCTAGGATGCAAACGGTGTTTAGTAGCACCTGACACCCGTCGTCCGCAAACCATGGATGACTTGTTTGTTTGATTGATGTGTAGTGAAATTTGATTGTGTGATGGTAAATGAAATGAAATATTTATATAGTTAAAAATATTTTATAGTCGAAAATAGAATTTGTAACGGGTATTTAAAATGAAATATAAACAAATTGGACGATTTGTTTATATACACACATTTGACTGATATTGATTGGGACGGTAAATTTTACACATCGCCCAACTGCACAAATAAAATCTGTGTTTGTTGATTTGAAACCCCACACGGGTATTAGGATGAGATTTGACATACACTAATCCCGATTATTTAGTTGTATGTCAATCGATGGATTGACAGACTGTGTAAGCGCTAATTATTTATATTTAATGCTTATGCAGTTGTGTGGTGCACTCTGGATGATGGTTGATTATTTATCGTTGTTATTTTATACATGTGTTGTAGAAAAGTCCATATAATTAACATTATATGGTAATTGATTGGGCCTCATTCCAGTTTTGAAATAGGAATATTTAAATAGAAACATGTGAATAGAAATATTTGAATAGAAACATTTGAATAGAAATATTTGAATAGAAACATTTGAATAGAAATATTTGAAATAGAAATATTTGAAATAGAAATATTTAAATAAGAAATATTTGAAATAGAAATATTTGAATAGAATTATTTAAAAAAGAAATATTTGAAATAGAATATTTGAAAATAGAAATATATGAAGCCGTGTTGATTAGATTTGCGCCATTTTTACGTGAGCGAAATTTGAATCGATTTTATTTGTTTTTATAACGAATATCGAAAAGGAAGTGATTTCAAAATATAACGTTTTGAAAATATTATCATTTATATGTTAATGATATGGAATATTCAATTTTGATTTGAAATTGAATATGAAGTTGAAACCATTTTGAAAACGAATTTAAAACGATTTATAAAATACGTTTTAAAAGGAAATCGACAAAAAATATATAATATGAATTATATATATAGAATGACTTGAAGAGAACACGCCGCGCCGCGGCAGTTCGCGAATTTCGACCATTGACTTCGAACGGACATTACGGGAGATCCGACCGTCGGATTCTCCTAAAACCGGAACCGTTGGGTTCGTATCGAAAAGAGCTTTCTAACGAATATTAGAGATTTGGACTCTAATGGTTGGATTTGGGATCATGTCCAAATCGAATTTGGAAAAGGTCGATGTAAGTGCAGTTCGATGGTCGTTGATGGAAATCGACTGTACGGGCCTTGATAGAATTATTAAAAATAGTAATAATTTATGTAAAATCATAAGAAATGGTTTGTGAAGAATTGGGATGAAAAACTCCATATTTGAAAAGATAAAAATGGATTTTTGTCGAAATGAACTAATTTTGAATTAGAATAATAATTTATTTATTTTTAAATAAATTGGATTTGAAATGGTTTTAAAAGAAATCAGAATTTCCAATAATTGAATTGGAATGGATTTGAATCGAAATCATCTTCGGAATAGTTCGATGTTGGGTTTCGTGATTATACAGATGTTGTTATGGAAATTTGAAAGATATATATATATATATATATCGTAATTTCCAATACGATATTTGTTGGTCGTAGAATTTGATATTGAATATAAGCTGATATATTTTCTATTCAGAGCCTTGTATTTAATACCAAATGTGATTTGGGTTTGTCATGAATGGTATCTTCATTAACACTATCCTTAAGCCCAGTTAAGAAAAAGATTAAATCTTTTATTTAGATTTAATGAAGTGTACCAGTTAAATGGTATTTAATTGGAATTGAATTTGAATTGATTTTTGGGCATCGTGAACGGTGTTTTAAATAACACTTGTTCTTTAACCCGATAATTAATGGAATGTGATTTTGGGTTGTCGTGAACGGTATCTTCAATAATACTGTTCTTAGACCCAATGGAGTTAAGAAAACCAGAAACTAACTGGAGATTAGTTAAGTTGAATGGTCTCCTGGGTATTGATCTGATGTTGGTTTCGGCCTTCGGGGTTAATATTTAGGGAATTGTTCACTTGCTAATTTATGGTTAAAGGATGATGGAGTGAAATGTGATTTTCGGTTTATCGCGAATTGTGTTTTAAATGACATTGGTTCTTTAACCCAGTTAAAGACAGGAAGATTAAAACCAAGTGGAGTTTTAATGAGTCTTTAATTAGATTGAAATGATCGAGAATGGAGTATCACCAGTTTTGCTCCAGGCGATAGTTAAATCTTAAATTAGATTTGAATGTGAAATGGTAATTGAATTTACCAATAACACCGTGGTGTTAGATATGAAGTTTGACCAGTTTTACTTCATGGGATGTAGGGGTGAGCGTTCGGTCGGTTCGGTTGGTTTGGACGTAAAAAAACTCAAACCGAATTGAAACCAAACTTTTTCCAAACCGAACCGAACCGAACCGAATTAAGTTCGGTTAATTCGGTCAGTAACTGATTTAACCGAACTTGAAGGATATACTATAATTTTAATGATGCATTCACTCTAAGTAAACCATAAATTGATGTTTAGAGAAAGTTTATATAGTAAATTTTATGTTTATGATAAGATTTGATCTATTTGCAACAAATGTCTTTGTATTATATAGCTAAACTAATTATTTAAAGTATAACAATACCATAAAATTAGATAAAAAATTACAAATTCGGTTAAACCGATAACCAAAAAAATATATTTTACAAACCGAATTCAAACCGTTTAGTTTTGAAACCGAACCGAACCGACCGAAATGAACTGGTTTGGTCGGTTAATTCGGTTTGAACCGAATATTGCTCACCCCTAATGGGATGAATAGGTTGGGATTGGGAAATAAAATAAATGGTTACTTCGGTGTGGTTCGCTAATCCCGACTAGTTTGAAGTGATATTCAAAGGAGGATTAAAGAATAAACTTAAAAGAATTTATCTTTGATAAAATTAATGGTAACCTTTCCCTAAGAATGTGAAATTTAGAAACTAACTGTAGGTTAGCTAAGCAGAATGGTTTCCTGGGTATTGGTCTGATGTTGGTTTCGACCTTCGGGGTTAATATTTGGGGAATTATTCTCTTGTTAATTTACGGTTAGTGACTGATGAATTGGGATGAGGCGTATGTTGTGTTTGTGTAACACTTGTTTATTATATACGTGAGTTATTCAGAAAGACAGGGTTTATCCCATTCTGAATAACTGATTCGACGATGAGTCGAAGATGAAGACGGTGGTCGAAGACCGGAGGTCTTCACGTCGTTTGTGTGGTTACTGATGATCTTGATTGGGTCGTACACCCAATAGGAGGGAATTAGTTAGTGGTCGTCCAGACGTACTTGGAGATCGATGGATATGCGGGGTACTAGATGCCTCCGGTTTCGTTCAGATCCAGAACGAACTTGTAAATGGACTGTGTGTCTGACATTGGATTTTAGTCTGTGTGATTGATTTCTATTAAATATATATCTGTTTGGCGGCGGAGAATATATTCTCTTGCTTAACGCCCTTCTCTGAGACGTATGAGCTCAGAGGTTATATCGATGGATATCAAACGCATGGAGTGAGTTGCCTGTGTGGCATGCCTAAGTGGTAAATGATCAAGGCTTTTGTTGAAAAGCAAAGTCTTGTGGTTGATGATCAAAGCATGGCTGTGTGTCATAGCTTTGTGTAGCATTGATTCGCGAGCCTCACACCCCGGTTGTGAACCAAAAACGGGAGAGGACCTCAGGGAGGGCATGCGTTTCCTTCTAGTTAGAAGTGGCATCAGTGGTTTTACACGCCCTGACGAGTTTGAATTATGTGGTTGTTGCTGTTGCGAGGTGCCTCGGTTATATCGGTCACTATGTAAAGCCGATGGAGTCATTCGTTGGCTCATTTACGCCCCAAAGGGCGGGGAAACGCAGTGTTCAGGATTTAAGTTTAATCTACATCGGTGGACCGGCCCTGTCGCTCCAAGGGGCGATGCGCTCTGACGCTGAGGCTCGGGCTAGAGAGTCTCGAAGCCGGTGAGGACGATCTCTTGCCTCGGTTCATAGATGGAAATCCAATCACCAAATACGTGACTTTGCGGTTTTGATTGTAGAGCCTAGTATTGGCGACATGATATATGGTACCCGTGTCGTCTATGATTGATATTTATGATTGTATATAATATCAGAAACTAACTGGAAACGAGCTGAGATAGGTGGTTTCCTGGGTATTGGTCTGATGTTGGTTTCGGCCTTCGGGGTTAATACTTAGGGAATCGTTCTGTTACTAATTTACTGTTGGAGTCTGATTAATAATAAAAGATGAAATTTTGCGTATCAAGAATTCTTTGGCTATTATAAGGTAAAACCCTATCCTCCGGCTTGGATTGCATTGTGTGATGGGACCTGGGTCTTATAATAGCTTCATTTTTCCTTATTTAGCATTGCGCTGTTTGTTTGCACTGGTATTCTTGGGAGGAAACTCGTTCCGTGTTACACGGCGTGGTCCCTTGATTTACCTAACTTTAAAATGAAGATGAATAACTATTTTAGTTCTCACACCAGTC
>JASFAX010003662.1:0-41839 GCA_030737875.1 Allium sativum
TACTAACCCAATCTCTATAGAGTTATACCACAGAGCCAAGGTTATTACTAAACCAATAGCTCTGATACCACTGTAACGACCTAAGGATTTTCGGCCCGGAAATCGACATGAATACCTTTACCGTAATCCTATGTCGACCTTCCAAACATCAAAAACACTGGATAGTTATTAGAAAGAAATTAGAGGGTGAGATAAGAAAGAAAGAAATATTAGAATAGAAGAAGAAGAAGAAGAAGAAGAAGAACCAGCACAACATAATCATAGTCTCACATCGTAGCGGAATAAAATATAATATAGAAATAAAACTTTATTGAGAGCTTTAAATAAAAACTTACAATATCAGAGTACATCAACATCACTGGACATTTATAATAATCTGTCCTACATACAACACACAACGGAATTGTAGCTATATAATAGCATATGTTTGAACACCTCCAGCTCATCAATTCACAGCATTCGATAACTTGAACTTGTACACCTGGGCTAACCCGAGCATTTACAAAACACCGAGTCAGTCTTGTGAACCAGAGTGAGAAAAACTCGCACAGTATTAGGAGTATCACACAACTTGATTTTAAAGTTAAAATCATTTCGAAAGAAAAGGCTAATCGGAAGACCAAATCCACACATAAATATGGATGGTTTTTACCTTACGATAACCCAAAACATTTTTGAAACCAATATCCTTTCTGATATTATGATAGTATCTAAATACAAGTAAATATCAATCTAGCAGAACGCTTGTATCTCACGCTTTACATATATATAGCATACAATCAAAACCGCGGGCGTTTATTGGAGATTGGATTCCAACTATGACCAGGTATGGGACCACCTGCCGATAATATATCTCTAGAGGCGAATACACTGGGTTCAACAAGAACGTCTTGCAACTCGACCCACACATGACCGACCACTCATTTCGCTTGAGTGGAAAGAATGTATATTACCAATGGTTGGGATCAGCAACTGTTTCTCGAAAAGGTACAGCATCGAAATATAGATTAAAGAAGCAAAAGGAATTTCTCTAGATAGGTGATTATACACCCTAATGGGAGCGACCCGCATAGCCATGCTGCTTGCCCGATTTTTGTCATTCCCTGGTTAATGAGGCTTGAGGTTTAGATTAATTTGGAACATTTGGTCACCATTCACATTGAATGCCACATCGTCAGATCCGCTAGATATCACTAATTGACGTCCACAAAAATACTCTAGTTGGGAGCTAACCAACTATGGCACGTTTGAAGAAATTAACGTACGTGATCCTTTGGAAATACTTTGTCAGACACTCGTTCATAAAAGTCATCCAGGAATAGGATGAACTGAAGGTACTGTCCTACTGCATCCAATATAGGAATCACCCCATGGATCAGTAGCGAGAAGTCCTTGTAACCCGTAGATTCCAACCACGACAGAACCACAGTTTATCTCTGGTTGCAATCCCAGAGATTATTTGTTGTCCTTCCGCTTAATGAAGATCCACGGTCTTCAATGCTCCATCTCGATCATCTTCTAATATCTTCACGTATTTTTTGGTTGGAATGGTTTTCGAATATTATTTCGATCCCGGTTTTCCCGTAACAACAATCTATTGGACAGATTTGATAGTCGATGATTTAACTATCAAAATAAACGTTGTTTCAATCATGACAACCCAATGAGTTCACTGGTTCAATATTCGGCATCACTTGGCCCTTTTTAATTGAAACAAACTAATTCGCTTCGGTTTAATTAAAACTTCTAACTCTTTTAATATTTAAAACACGATAATTAAATTCTTATATATGAATGTTCTCAAAACCAATTCTTAGTAAAATAACTTATAACCGAATTCACTTTCCACTTAATCCTCCTTTCAAAAACATTGGTCACATCATTCTTTATTATTTAACTTGGGAAATCCATTTAACTTATTATTCGTAAATAACGTTACGCAATATCGTTTATTTCATTCTTGAAATAATAACTTATATTTGTTAGTATAGAATGAAACTAACTTTACATTTCCATTACTTCGGATCTCTCGTTGTATATTTTCCAATTTTCACTGACGGTTGCGTTATTATTTCCCTAATGGAAATAATAAATTATCACTAACCTCTCTTACGATTACCAACTAATATTATCTTCAGATAATCCTGATGTCGTTCAAGTTGGGGTATTTTAATTATCTCTCTGACCTTGATCAACAACGATCTTATCTTCGGATAAATATAAGTTGCAATCAAAAACCCATATTTCATTCCAGCCTCAAAACAAATTCCATTTTAACTATTTAAAATATAGTATGATAAACCTTCTTTCTTAATTCCATAACTAAGAACTTTCTTATCAACAACACCTTTTTAACTCCGCCTCTTTAAACATTTTTCTTTAAAAAAAATCGGATTTGGTTATACAACCCTATGTCCTACTTCTTTACCCAAATTCACGCTTACCAATCTCCTTTCCAATCTATTCAACCATTCCATGCTTTGGAAATCTCATTTCATATTTCCCCTTTTTACTTGATTTCATTTTTAAGTAACGTTAATGTAAAATTAACGCCTTTACACTTTAAATCTCATTTACACAACTCTAGTTTAATATGAACCCTTATGTTCCCAATTCCATATACTTAACTCAAATATTAAGTAAACATTTAATTTACTCTCTCGTATTCGCTTTAACTTCTCTTTATAACTTTGTTATAAAAATTCAGATTTTAAATATAAAACCCTTTCATAAACTTCTTTCACTATTCCACTCTATTTCGCTTCACTTTGATTACTCTTTAAATGAATTTCCATTTAAAAGGTACTACCCTCAATTATTATTATTTAAAATAATAATTTACTTTAATCACTAACTACTTCAGTAGTTAACTTCTTTATTTCTAAACTAATAGTAAATTCCCTTTTTAAAATTTATTAAAATTAAGACAATGTTCATTAAACTATTTTATTAGATTAATTCAAATCAAACTAATTTAAATCAATTCCAATTACAGTGATTGACTTAGTCAACACAAGGCGCGGTTATCTTGTTAACCCATTCCAATTCGTCCTCACTTTAAATTAATTAATTTAAGTAATTCCATTAAATAAATTCTTAACAAACCAATTTTCCACATTCTAACCGTTACGGTTAATTTCTATCCCCATATTCATAAATCTGATTAATCTCAGATTTACTTTGTAAAATCAATTTATAACAAATCAAAGTATTTAATAAATAAAATATTTATTTATTTCCCTTTTATAAACTTTTATTCAAAATAATATATTTAAAAATCTATCTCCTGTTATTAAATAAATTTTATAACTTCATCTCGATCGACTCACCCGACGGTGAATCAATATTTATAAAATGATTGATTTTATAAGCCATACGCTGCCAAATACTCCACCAATACCGCCCATTGGTTTAAACTAACAGATATTGAACATTCAATAATCAACAATCAAATCAATCACCCTAAACAAGACAGTTCATATATGATAATAAATAATATATTTGAGGAATCCGGTTGGACCCTCCAACCCGTTCTTCCCTGTATTCAATACAGTTATCACAAACCAGATCATTCAGTTTCATTTAAATGATAACAATAAATAACGACCATTAACATCAACCACATGCCATTCAAACAATTCAACAATTTAAACACGTTTATTTTATTAACGTGACCAACCAAGGTAAATTACCTTTACTGGAACCAATCATTAAAATAACGATTTGGTATTTCACTGAAATTAAACAACGGTTTTATTTCATCAGTTAAATCAATAAAAATATAATACCAGTAAACAATCAACCATTAGCAAATAGAGCACACAAAATAAAAACCCATTTATATAAACTATAAATGGGAAAATTGGGTGAGTTTAACTCACCTTGAGTTGCATTGTTACAATAACAACTGATTTGATTAAATTAAACTCGTGTTTAATTTAATTGGGATTTCCAGTTGCAGTCTACTGTGTCCGTTTCTGTTCCATAATGTAGAACTCATTCATACAGTCCCGGCATCGCTTGTTATGTTCCATTCTGATCATATACGGAATAGATATTAACTATTTAAGGTCATGATACATATCATTAAATTTATAAATTCCTAATTTATTGTTTAATAAAACTAATTACATTCTAAGGATTTTTTTTACTTCCCAACCAGGGTTTTAAGTTAATCGAAATTCTATTTAAGGTTAGTATAAACTGGATTAATAATTTAACCATTAATCCTTTAATTCAGTTTTAAATTAAACTGATTAAAATTAAAACTAATTAACTACTTAAGGACAATTTAACTATTAATTAGAATCCATTAATTACATTGGGATTAGAAAGGAAGGGCCAATAGTTCTCAGCTCGTCCCAATGTTTGTCTCCAGTTCGTTCCTGCTCTTACCTTACTTCATACCGAATTAAACCCTGCATCAAATCCTAAAATATGATTTAAGTTAATTATTATGTAAACTAGTTACTGTTTTAATGAGTTTAACAGACCAGTTATCTCGTCCAGTTTTTCCTTGCGCAACGCTTCATTCCAGAATTTTCGATGTACTCTCCAAAACCCATCCTGCCTTAGCTAATTCCCATGCTTTAAGTACAGGCCCGATTCCGAATACTGATAACAGCAGGTCGATTATTGCTCAGGTCCTCCTCGTCATTACTGAATCTTCCACGCTGACTTCTCTCTCTAGAAACAAAAGAATGGCCAGATTAAAATACCAAGTTAATGTTATTAACTAACTCCTTAATTTAGTTTTAGTAACTATTAATTATGAAATAAAAGGTTGGCCACTCCAGATTCCTTCTTCAAAACCGGTTACTTCGCTCCCTCTCGCATCAGACTTCCGCTGCCAAAATATCCCTCATCTCGCGCCAACCTGAGCCACCGTAAACGGATCCATCATCACCACTTGACGCGCCCCACCCTACTCCGTATTTACACCCAATATCGCCACTTCCAGGTCAGCCCATCGTCGGCATTTACCTCACGAAGCTGCCGCCTTCCTGGCGCCCTACCAGCCATGACGATGATCAGAATCCGATCATAACGGGTCAGATTAAAGCACTCCATGCACCGATCATTTATGTGGAAGTAGTTTGTCGATTTATTTTGTGGATCTGGATCAAATTTGGAATCAAAGTTGGAAGCTTTCAGACCGTTTATTTCGATGGTGGCGGCTGAAATTAATTGCGTTGACCGCAGTGGAGTTTTGACGACTTAATTAGGGTGTAATGAGTGTATGATATATATATATATATATATATATATATATATATATATATATATCTAAGGAATAGTAAAAGAATATTTTTATTTCAACGAAACTTGGCGCTGAAGTAACACGTAAAACTAACCACAAACGACTTCCGTTTTCAGATAATAAAGCTAATCTTAGCAAAAAAAACATTCCGGGCCTAATGGGACAGGTTTCGTCGAATTCCGACACCGTTTGAAAAAAATTCCTTTATAAAACCAGAAAAAACACGCATCAAATTTTTCCACGATCACTAGATAAATCAAATCAACTTAAAACTTTGAAATCCTACAATAATTAATTAATATGAACCCAACGACACTAGTTTCGTCGCATTCCGAGACTGTTTCCCGGTACGCTATTTTTTCACGCACCGCAATGCCATTTTGGACACCAAATTACCTGTTCTCCAAAAATAACAAACTATATAGCTATCCTGACTCTAATCGACGATGTGAACTCAACAGAACTAGTTTCGCGGCTTATTTCGATCGTCTGTTCAAGTTACACTCAAATATCCCTTTATTAACTTAACTACGCGTTATAGAAAGTGGACGAGTTTTTACGGCTACCGTGGTCACATACGACATTGGTTTGCCACGCAATTCAACACCGTACAATAATTTAATGTTATGGTTCCAATAAAGCTGATTTCGTCGAAAACAGAGCCCGTTTGCAAAATGGCTATTTTAAAGGCCTATAATTTAATAACGATTTCCATAGCGAATATTTCAAAATTTGATTTGACCATAACTTTCTATCTATAACACGAAATCTGGATTTTTCCTTTCCATATGAAAATTATAATTAATACGATTACAACGTTTCTTGTTTCACAAAAATCCGACTTATATCGGATCCTGTATATCGAGTTGAAGTTCAAAACTTCATATTATGAACTGCCGCGCGATTTCGAGCTCGTTTTATATTATAAATAAAATTAACATTAAAAATTCCATTTTGATAACGAATTAAATATTAAAATCCATTAATACTCCAAATATAACATTTTAAAATAATAAATTAAATAAAATATTTGGCTACCAAAAATATGGGACATTACAATATTAATTGGTTAACATTAGTGGTTGTGTTTAAAAATGGATGGATTTTGTTATGAAATATAAATTTTTATCGCACAAATGTTTGTTGGTTTCTATTCAAAATTGATTTGCATTACAAAGAGAAATTATGCTAGACATTTTAATGTTACTGTGATGCATACTCAAAAATGGCAATTCCACTAATTAAAAATGACACTGTAGGTGTAATTAACAGTCAATCACTCGTTGGCCTAAGGCTTTGTTTGTTAATATTTAAAGTTTAATAGCAATTTCATAATATTGAATTTTTATTGTTGGGTGTTGGATCTTGAACCATTGAAGATTGGTTTTTAGAAGAGGATTTTATTGTAAATGACAAACTTTATCATTTTTCTAGCTTCAGAGGCAATTTCTTCAAGCACACAACATAAATAATATATCGTTGGCGTTCAAAATATCAGATGCTAACGTTTCTAGCTGTGTTATGATATCTCTATCTGATTCAATGAACGCAACATAGTACACAGTTAATCACGTCAAATCATAAATAAGTTTCTCTATAGGAATCAATCGTTGGATACATTGTACTGGTTTATCATTAGATTTTTTTTAGTTTTAATGTCATTAGAATTTGTTTTCTCTATTTTATAATTTATTGAATAATTAAATTTTTTATTTAACTATTTATAAACAAAAAATTTATTTAGCAAAAAAAGCGCCTCAAACTGCATAAAGGCGCACTCAAATTGCAAAAAGGCACAAACCATGAGCCTTGGGCTTTTTTTGCGCTTAGGCGCACCTAAGCGCGCCTTAATAACTACTAATGTGAAACATATAGCTATATATATATATATAATTCATATATATATATATATATATACACACACACCTACATGGATTCATGTCCCATTAACTACTTACTCAACAATTGATAAACATGAAACTTTATATGCATTCTATAGTTGTTCATTATCCAATTTTCCATACTGGTGCATGATGTTAGCATTCAAATATTAATCAAATACATTTTATATGCATTATTTAATACAACGTGTGTAATATACCATGTTTATATGTATGTATGTGATTCTAATGTTAAATGTATTAGTAAATAATCATTCAAACCGATTGTAGTCAATAACCAAACAAACATGGCAAAGTTAAATGTATTAGTTCAAGTATGTCGTTAGATTTTTGTTTTTATAAAGCATAGATCCTACTACATAAATGACAGGTTTTAATAATATCTGTACGAATGATTTCTAGATAGAATTTTTGAAGATTTAAGACCTTATGTATATATGAATTCTTAGTTCCATGTATATTTGGTTTTCAGAAAATCAGCAGTTGCAAATATATAAATAGGTTTTAAACATAAATGGTACTATAGTCTGTACGTATGTATGTGATTCTAATGTTAAATGTATTAGTCAGTAATCAATCAAACTGATTATAGTCAATAACCAAACAAACGTGGCCAAGTTAAATGTATTAGTCAGTAAATGTTAAAATAATATGAATTTTTTTCAAGTTCAAAATATATAGAAATATCAATGTTAATGGTTAATGGAGAGTACAAATATCTCTATAATGTTTTACCAATGGAACTTAATGTTTCTCAATGATACAGATTAAAAGTAATTGAGAAGAAGTCATAGTTTTGAATAAAGCATAGTGATAAGGTTTGGTTATCGGGAAACTAAATTACACATGTCAGTAAAAATAGAAGAACAACCATAACTGGTTTCACTAAGCACGTTAAGCAAATAAAATCCCAGATACGAATATTTGATAATATATATATATATATACACATACATATACATATATATATATGGTTTTTCACTTAACTTCAAAACGTTGATAGCGTTAGATAGACAGAAATAACAATACTAAAATCGTTCTAGTTCTGACATTATTGTAAGAATGCTATAAATAATGAAATATTATTAGTTATACCACAAAAATACATTATTGTAAGAATGCTTGTTAACAATTGTATTTTTTGAATATGGTATACTAAATTTGATCGAAGTCTAGGCATGAGCAGAAAGTAATTGTATTGGCTTCTTTCTCTCCCATGGGAAGAGAACAAAGTAAAAAAAAAATGTTAAGGTAGTGTTTGGTTTATTTTGTGTTCTGAGTTTTGAGTTTTCAATGTTAGTTTCAAAAGATGAGAAGATTTAAAGAATAACGAAGGTAACAGACCAAAGGCGGATGAGATAATGGAAGAGATGGGGGATAGTGGATGGATGAATTTACCATGTAATCAGATATAAACAATGTTAATTCACTGCTTTGATTACTTTGATAGTGTCCCTTCCACATTTCATTAACGTGTTGGATATGAATTAGCTAGTTTAGGAATATTTTTCTCTAACAGCCAAATTTGAAAAACAAAACAAAAATAAGCTTTTAAGTCGTAAAATTGAAGTGTTTTGGGGTTTTAATTAAAAAATCAACTAAAAAAGGAATTCATGAAATTATCTTATATTTTCAAGGAAGATGTTTAAATATCAATTTGCATGTGTGTTTAACAAGTTAATCATCTTTATTATTGATAGGAGAATAATACATAATATTAGGATACCACGTAGAAGGGACATTTACATATTTGTGTATGTGATGAGGTAATATATTAAGCCAATTGAAATAATGAAAACATTTAATATATATAGCAGGTCAATGTCTTCGAGCATGGAAAAAGAGTGGATGAAAGAATCCAATCGAAGAACTGCACGATATGTGGAAAGAGTGCAGAAGTTTATTGATTTTGTTGTAGAGAATGGTGGTAATAAGGAAATCAATTCTTGTCCTTGTACATGGTGCAACAGTACGAAAATGAAGATGAAATTAGATCAAATTCATTATCATTTTCTTAGATATGGAAATGTCAATCATGTAACGTTTGGCATTTCCATGGGGAAGAGTCGTCAAGGAAGCAAAAACAACCCGTTAGAGAAGCAATAAGTACCAATGAGTCTGAACTTCCTAACATGGAAGATTTGGTCAATGATGCTACTAGATTTCATCATTTTGAACCTACAAGTTTGTTGCCAGATAATAGTGGGGAATCACCAGTGGTTGATGTTGATTGGCAGGCCAATCAAAATAAGAAGTATAAATCACTTTTTGATGATGCAAAAGAACCATTGTATCCTTTATGTCCAAAAGGGATAACAAAATTATATTTCATCATCTAGCTGAATAACTTGAAATGCAGTATGGCTTTTCCGACAACGGTGTGACTGCACTCCTTGAATTTATAAAGGAATTACTCCCTGAAGGTAACACAATACCAACAAAGTATCTCGACATGAAGAAGATGATTAAACAAGTTGGGATGGATTATAAAACTTATGATGCATGTATTAATGACTGCATTTTGTATTGGAAAGATGACGAAAATAAAGTTTTTTTTCCAGTTTGCAAGGATCCAAGATATAAAACAACATTCGACGAAGATAAAAAAGCTACCAAAGTACCTCAAAAGACGTTGAGACATTTCCCTTTAATTCCTAGGTTGATAAGATTGTATACTATACCATGGAAGGCAAATGCTATGACTTGGCATAGTCGTGCCAAGTCTAATTCAGATGTAATGCATCATCCATGTGACTCTTCTCACTGGCGAACTGCAGATTCTTTTGATAAAACATTTGTTGTGGAGTCACGAAATGTCACGCTTGGATTAGCAATAGATGGTTTCAATCCAAATGCATCTCTAGGTAGCTGTTATAGTAGTTGGCTAGTAATTATAGTACTGTATAATCTTCCTCCATCTATGTGCATGAAAAGAGAGTTTTCAATGTTGACACTATTGATTTCTAGCCCAAAACTACCACGGAAGGATATTGATGTTTATTTGCAACCGCTAGTAAACGAGTTACAACAATTATAGGAAGAAGTCATTACATATGACTCATTTAATAAATCTGAGTTGACAATGAGAGCTAGGTTGTTGTGGGCAATTCATGATCATCCTGCACTTGGGACTTTATCAGGGTGAACAACTCATGGCTATTTTGCATGTCCTACATATGGGGAGGATACTTGTTCTTACTATCTTCCTGAAAGTAAGAAGATATGTTACATGGGACATCGAAGATTTCTTCCTTTCAAACACCAGTTTCGAGATGATAAAACAAACTTTGATAATAAAGAAGAATATCATCCTCCACGGTCATTGACTAGTTATCAAGTTGAAGAGAAGGTAGCTAATATTAAGATGAAAGTT
The DNA here is from genome assembly GCA_030737875.1 of Allium sativum. NCBI lineage: Eukaryota > Viridiplantae > Streptophyta > Magnoliopsida > Asparagales > Amaryllidaceae > Allium > Allium sativum. The sequence continues at coordinate 10,535 of JASFAX010003662.1, forward strand.
GGTAAAAATAAACGAGAAATCGAACGAAAACCAATGAAGAAGAAATTGACAATGTTCCTGAATGGTATAGGAGGTCCATTCTCTTTGATTTACCATATTGTAAGGCAAATTTGATCCGACATAATATTGATGTTATGCATACGGAGAAGAATGTCATTGAACATCTCATCAGCCCAATCATTGGTCATAAAGACAAGTCAAAAGATGGCATCAGTGCACGTAATGATTTGTAAATCATGGATACAAAACAAAAGTTGTGGATGATGGAAGATCCTAAAACAAATAAAGTAACCATACCAGAGGCAGCTTTCGTCTTGAGCAAAGACGAAAGATTACGATTTTGCACCATTTTGAAAAGTCTGAAAGTGCCTAGTAAATTCTCTTCCAACTTCAATAACAATGTGAGCATCAATCCTCCTGAATTAACAAATATGAAGTCACATGATTATTATGTCATAATGCAACAATTACTTTCGGTATTGCTTCAGCATTCTTATCCACAACATAAGGATCTGCGTAATGTTGAACATTGTATTAGTCTATGCTTTAACATTTTATGTTCAAAGATGATCAATAGAGAACATCTTTTAAAAGCAAAGACTAGTTTGGTTGAAGCAATTTGTGTGTTTGAAAAATATTTTCCACCTGCATTTTTTTTCATTAGCATCCACCTTATGGTTCATTTAGCGGATGAAGCATTGGTTTGTGGTCCTATTAGATATAGGTGGATTTATCCTTTTGAAAGGTAAACTACTAAATTTAGTTTTGTTTATCAACATTCGATTTAAATAGGTACTAGTTATTCATAACGATTTGCATTCATAGATTGATGAAAACATATAAAGGATATGTGCGCAACAAAAGATATATTGAAGGATGTATTGCAGAAGGATATATCATACAAAAAGCTAGTCTTTATTGCATGGAGTATATACCAAAAGGAGGCGATGGCATGCATAAACATACTCGTGAGGCTTTCCTAGATGAGGATGGTGAGTTTGCTGGTGAGATGCCTCTAGATAATGGTAAAGATATTACCTTAACTTCAGTGCAGTTTGAACAAGTTCGTAGATGGGTTGTTAATAAGCATGATGGATTGGATGAATGGGAGAAGTAAGTTCATGAATAACTCTTGAATCTTCACCATTGTAAATCAGCTTATATAAATATTTTGAAATGTGTATGTTTCACGAGGTATAAGACTTATGTGAAAAGTATTAAACCTCAACCTCGAAGTAGGGTTTCGTCCGTGGAAGCATGTCAAAGTTTTACTCTATGGTTACGTGGCGCGGTATATTAAAGCTTATTTAATATTTCGCGCATACTTAAATGGATCCTACATCTTATTAATCACATTTCATATATTTTATTTTTTGTAGTTGGTGAAAACAAAGGATGTTGATTCAACCCTTTGGCGGCTTGTGAATAGGTCGAAATTCGAGGCACGTAGTTATATGAAGTACCAAGTAAATGGGTTTACATTTTCTCCAAAAAGTTATGAAGGGCGGATGGTAACACAAGACAGCGGTGTATGCATGAGAGCAATTACAAAATTTAGAGCCAATGGGAAATATAAAAATTATAAAGAAGCGGAAACAATGTATTACGGAGTTATTCAGGAGATAATTGAGTTGGATTACACAGATTTTAAACAAACGGTTTTTTATTATGATTGGGTGAAGGTTAAAGACAAGGTCAATGGTTGCAAGATTGATTTTGTTTCAAACTTGATTACCGTTAACTTAGGAAAATTAAAGACCAAAGATAGGATGAATGATGAGCCATTTATTCTAGCGTCGAAAGTGAGTCAAGTGTTCCAGTCTAAAGATCTAAAAATTAGTGGATGGTTTGCGGTTTTACACACACCTAAGCGGTTGATTACAAGCGTGTATGACATTGAATTTCCTACTGCTTATCAATCAGTTTTTGAAGATAACAATAAACTAGAAGATCTTACCAAATGCATATGTTAATATAAGATGTATTTCTTAATTGAATTGAGTTGAATTTCAACTATGGTTTAAAAATTTATCTATGAATATCATTAGTGTTTGTGCTGTTTGTTGTGTGTGGACTCATTTGTGATGTTTGTTATGTATGTTTCTTAATTGAATTGAGTTTCCTTGTTGAATTTAAAATTCTTAAGGAAATTCATTATGTATGTATCTTAATCGGATTGTAATTTTCATATTTATTATTAAATTTATTTCTTCGCCATACCTCTTTAAACATATAACTCCAACTTTAAATTTCGTAATTTGGTTCATATTTTAAATATTAAGGCTAATTACGACATATTGGCTGTCGTTGTCGCAAGTCGGTCGCATAAGTTGATTTAAACGAAGCGAGCGAACTTGATGTTCTCATTATAGAATTTTTTATAACATTTATGTATAGAATGTTCAATTTTATGAATAAACATTCTATAAATTATATATTTCACATTTTAATTCCAGTGTGTATATATATACATACATACCCTGAAGTAGTCTATTATTTAAATTTTATATCTCAAAACAACATATATGTTACAAGTTTTATAATTGAAAAAAAAATCATTAAGATTTTAAGTTCTATACAAATTTCCATTATAACATTCACTTAAAACGTTCAATTTTCCATAATTTGGGATTTTCATTGCTACTTACTTATTTTCTGTGTCAGTGGTAAATTTTGAAAGACTTGGTGTATACTAAGTATATAACCTTCTAGCCAGTATCCTTGAATCATGGTTTCTAGTTTCCAAAAATGAAAAATTGTTCTTTTCAAGGTGAACCGTTATCAGTTGACGTTGTGGATTGATTATAGTTTTCACCAAATTTTCAGTAGTGGCTTTGGTTTAGACTTGGGTTTCATCCGTATTTTTGAACTAGCAGAGTTGATATATCCAACCGTTGGTGTATCATCAGTGATGTAGAGTCAACAATCTTTCAAAAGAAAAGTGATATTGAGAATTGCTACAGGTAAGTAATCTGAACTTTAAGCTCTAAGTTAGGATATTTAGAGGATGATTCAACTAAGTTTGGTGCACTATTTAGGGCTTTAAATGATGTTTTCCCTATTTTGAGAAGTCTTCCTTTTCAAAATCTTTCTTTCTGGCTTCGTTGAACAGAACTGCTTTTCTTGAATTTCTTGGTCAGTTTCATCGTTTCAGATTGCTTTTCCTTAAATCAGATTGAGATGAGCTGATGCGGCCATAAAATCTGGCAAGGGATAGTGATTCTTGATAACTAGCAACTATTAAATAAAGAGATTTTGAATATCCAATAAGAGGAACCCAAATGACGAAAACACTCTGATGGATTAATCACCAAAAACACAAAACTAAGTATGATATGTTTGTTGTTATGCTTTGAAGCTCCGATATCATGTAAGAATTTGATGTAGAGATTTGAATTGATGAACTGAGATTGTTGACATAATCTCTGAATTTGAATGAGAAGCAAAATGATATTTTATTAAATAATTTTGATGCATAGATGCCCACTGTGTTAATTGTGATATAAAACTACGGAAAGGAAAATTTATATTTTGTGGGTTGTTAACAGAAGTCCTTGTCTATTACCATTATCAGTTAAATACTTTCTATGTAGATTAGTTGTCAATGGTTTTCTTTTTACATATCTTCTTGTTTTGTAAATCTCATGTAGATAAAGTTCTATTTTTTACATTATTGATGGCAAAATGTGATTCTTTGGTTTGCACTTGCAGAAATCATTAAGATTGTGTGTAATTCATATTATACTAGAATTTTTTGAATCCTTTTAATTTTCTTGGACATATACCTCAAAATTCGCTGATACATATAGAGGTTTATTTCATTATTTGGACCAAGTATAAGATGGTTATGTAGTGCTGGCACCCTTATGCGCAGCATGAGCTCCACAGAACTTTTAGTGAAATAGTTGTAATTTGTTGATTGAATTTTATAAGCCTGGATTTTTGAATTTTCTTGTGAGTTTTTGCCCTTTGAATACCGCTGTTCTGTGTGAAGTATTGACAACTGAGAATTTCTCTTAACTGCATCTTTATATGTACACAATCCATGTAAGACTGAAAAAAAATGCATATGTCCATATTTCGCATGCGGATCACAAGCCCTCCTACTACTTGATGGATACGAAGGGTGAAATGAATTAACTTGCGTATGGACACTTAAGTCATGAATTTTAATGCCATGCAATACTTGATACATGCATTGTATGCCTCATTAAGTCACGCATGTATTGCTGAGTATTGAAATATAGTCTGCTTGAATGTATCGCGTATGTATGAAGCACGAATTACTACCATGGATTGCAAATGATTTTGACAATAAATTTCATACAGCAATAATGTCAGAAGCCGCAGAAGCGTCGATCCATTCAGTCGGTCATGTGTCATCTTCACAGCCCTAGAAAGTTGAGGCGAATGCATATGGTGCTCCAATTTCTAATAATGCTGAAAAAATAGGCAGCAAAATTGGTAAATTGTATGAATTCACATGCCAATATCTTATGAAAGTTGGGATAAAGTACTGAAAAAATGTAAAGATGACGTTTGGAATGAATTGCAGGTAAGCCATCACAACTATGTTTATTTTGCTTTTTGTTTTCTTTTTAAGAAATTATACTATGCATGAATCATAGTATCGGATGTTCCTAAAACAAATCAAGTTAATTAATTGTTCAATGAAGTCATGGTTTTGAAATTTGGATAGAAACTAAGGAGTCTAACTAAAATATGTTCTTAAGTTTTATTGTTTTTGATAACTCTTGAGACCAACCATTTTTCTTATTTTGGTAGGTCTATGTACTATACTTTGAGTCTTTGATTATCCTCCTTATAAAATTGGAACATCTTTTTTTTTTAATTTGAAGTGTGTGTGTGTGTGTGTGTGTGTATATACATATATCGAATCGGTTATTTTAATCACTTGCAACTTTATTGATTTAAAAAATGGGCAGTTCATAGTTGTTGGCTAAAAAAAAGAACAAACACCCTTGTAAATTTGAGTGCTTTTACTAAAGAAATTTAGTTAGAGGCATGTTTTGCTCGGTATCGAACATATTATTTTGCAAATAGATTGTCGTGGTTTAATTTGAATGAGAGAAAAACAATTAACGAAAGAAAGACGGAAAAAGCATAAAAATAAGAAACGAAAACAGAATCATCCGGAGACTTCTACTTTACAAGGCAATGTGGAGTACAACCTTTGTTTCAGCGGTGGCCCAATAAAATCTTCAGGTGGATCATCATTGAAACTTCAGCTTGGGCCCAATAAATACATCGATATAATCAACTAATAAATATTGAACAGTACCTAACATGCTTACCATTTTAATGTTATATGATGTTATACTGAACGTATAGATTTAGTATTTGGATCGGCATAATTTCATGCTAGTGTAATTATGCTATATTTGCAAACTGGTCTATTATTGAAGTGAGAGAAACAAGTGGGAATAACAGCTCCTCTAGAAACTTTATCATCACTTTGCTACCATTATTTTCAGAGAATCGATTCCATCCCACTGTGTACTAATAAAACATTAGGTATTCTCTGTAAGTTGCCTTAATTTTGCTTTAGGGATTCGTTCATAACATGACAGACAAATGCAAGATTTTCACATTTGAGTATGAAATGTTAAATGCATTTTTCAAATCCTTTGGAATTCGATGCATCACATCAATGGATATGTTTTTTGAAATCCACCCTTAGATACCTTGTTTATTCCTTTTTTTTCCTTTTAAATACTCGTTCACTTAATTATTTCGTTAATAGCCCATTTGCACATAATTACCTCATTTGAATACCTCTAATTCTCTATTTAAATATCTGGTTACCTTTCAACTTCGTTTAAATACTAAATAAAAAGTGCTCTATGTATGCGTGCACAAACATATACACATATATTACATTTTAACCATAGACTGTACAAATAGCATACATAAATTCTAAAAGAAATGTGGATGTTCATGTTGAAGATTTGAGTTCTACTACTTCAGTTCTGCTTTTGTTTACATTTGTAATAGTTGTCAGGTATAATGGTAATGGAGTTCATTACCGTTAAAGGTTTCACAGTAATATTCAACTAATTAATGTACCAAAAATTACTAAACTGAAGCACTGCTTGTAATGACCTGCATATCCATAATATCAGAGTTGGCTATATACATCATACGTCCAACCCAAATATCACGAAAATATGAAACATTTTTTTTAGAAGAAAAAGGTAGAAGAAGAACAGAAATAACAACACAGAATCTCACATCGCAGCGGAACAAAATATAATATATCATAACTTTCAAAATACAAAATTTCAACTATATAACATACACTTATCAGAGTACAACACTTACAACACAGCGGAACAAAACTCTATATAACTAACGCTGAAGCCTCCTGTTCCAAGCTCCTTTAGATAGCTCTGTAAAATCCTGAACTACTTGATTGCCCGTACAAATTTATGCACCCAAGAGTTTAGGTAGAACAAAACAAAATAAACTCCGGGTCAGTCATGGGACTGGTATGAGTAAACAATTTAAAACAGTTTCAGAAACTAAATGATATATCATAAGACCACGCCGTATAACACGGAACGGGTTTTTCCCTTATGAAAATCCAAATACTTGATTTAACTTCCAAAATCCCTTTGAAAGGAATGATAATATTTATATCAAAACTCTTTTGATATTATAATAATGTCTAAATCAAGTAAATAACAATCTAGTGGAACGTTTGCATCTCACGTTCCACATATATAATATACAATCAAAACCGCAAGCACTTATTGGGTAATGGATTTCCAACTATGACAAGGTATGGAACCACCTTCCGCTGGTATATCTCTAGAGGAGAATACACCGAGTTCAACAAGAACATCTTGCAACTCAGCCACACATGACCGACCACTCATTTCGCTTGAGTGTATCGAATGTATATCGCCAACGGTTGGGATCAGCAACCATTTCCCGAATGGGACAGCATCGACAATAGATTTTAAGATGTAAAGGAAACTCTAGATCAGGTGATTATACACCCTAATAGGTGCAACCTACATAGCCATGCTGCCTGCCCGATTTCTGTCATTTACCGGTTGATGAGGCTTGAGGTTACGCTTTATCATCACATCAGATTCACTTCGAATGCCACATTGTCAGATCCATCGAAAATCACTAATTGACGTTTACAACAGTACATTACGTGTTAGCTAAAGATGTTTTCTTCACCACTTCCACTCTTGGTACGGTTGAAGAAATCAACGTACGTGACCTTTCTGGAAATACTCTGTCAAACATTTATCCATATAAGTCACCCAGGAACAGGATGAACCGAAGGCACTATTCAGTACATCCATCTTAGGCACTGTTATCTAAGACTTATACAATAGCCCTTGCACTTTACTCCGTCTTCAATTTTCTTTGGCATATATGACTCGCAATGCTTATACCAATACAGAGTGGTTCTTTGGATAATAATCCAACCGGTCTCTCCATATTGACAACGATGGTCAAAAACTTCGAAAGTCTGTGATTTAACTATCGAATAAAAACAGGTGTTTCGATAGTCGATGATTTAACTATCGAAGAAAACAAGTGTTCATCCAATTATCAAACAATCACTGAGCCCTTAATTAATATTCCATTAATTAAATCACTTCTCTATTTCTTTATCAATATTTGTTAACCAAATATTTTCAATAACCATATTGGCCTTTTACGTTATTTGGAAAACATTTCCGAATATCGCTTTCCTTTATTTTCTAAACTTTAGAAAATATATGCTATTTATAATTGGAAAATATTCCAATTACTTATCTCTTTTCCGATCTCGTTTATTTCTATACTTAGGAAATATTCTTTATTATATTTCCAAGCTTACACTTATTTGGGTTAAAACGGATGTTGTGTAAAACATCGTTACGATAACCCAAATACTATATTCAACTAACTCTTATCCAACATTGATTTTCGAGCCTAAAATCTTACTATTTATTTGTTAATAATGAAATCAATCAAGTTGGGGTATAACTACCTCTCAGACCTTGACTGAATAACATTTATAACGTCAAAACAGTTATGACTACTTACTTGAATAATCAATACCATACAACTACTTATTCACTTTTAAACACATATACGCTTTCTCTTTCTATTCTTACGAGATTTTATTCCTAGTATTCCTTTTTGATTTTACTATCCTATTTTTAAGTTCGTTTCCTTATCGACTTCTATATATATATATATATCGATACGTTGATTTCTAACTATCAAATTATCTTAAAAATATTCTAACTCCTTAAATTCCCGGAAAAATTCACCATAACAACCTTTGTACCGGGAGCATCGGGATATTTCAAATGGCCTCCCATGGCCCTCACCAATCCAAAAGAAAAAAGAAAAAAAGCCAAGCGGCTTGCCGATACGGCGCATAAAATCTAATATTCAATTTAAATACATACCTTTTGTCGGGCATTCTAATATATATCTTCATTAACTTCATTCCAAACCTGTTTAACATATACCTGACTATTTCCAATTCATTTTAATTCAATCTAGTCGTTCTTAACTCGATTTGTTAATCTATTTGTTAACTGGAACTTTTGCTTATTTCATTTAATAATTGAACATAACATGTTCAATATATTTTCAAACTTGGTTATAACTCTTTGAATCTCAATTTCAATCTAATTTTCATACGCGATTTCGAATATGAATTTACAAATCTCTTTCCTTGTTTAAAGCCCAATTTCGATTCAAACTTCATTAAAATTTATATATTGAAATCTATTTTCAAACTCCATTTGAATTATATATTCCAATTCCCATTTCAACTCTATTTGAATTCTATATTCAAATTCCCATTTCAAATTCTATTTTGAAATTCTATTTTCAAATTCCATTTCAATTTATTTGAATTCTATATTCAAATTTCATTTCAAACTATTTGAATTCTATATTCAAATTCCATATTTAAATTATTTGAATTGTATATTCAAATTCCATTTTTAAATTTCTTTATTCAAATTCCATTTTCAATCTCCATTTGAATTTCTATATTCAAATCTATTTGATTTCTCTTTATTTCATTTCAATTCTATTTGAAACTTCTATATTCAAATTTCAAATTCAATTCTATGCATTATTAAATTTATTAACAACGTTTATAACTTCAGTTAAAATTCCACATTATATATTTATAAACAAAGTTTATAATTTCAATTCAAATCCCACATTTTAATTTTATAAACAGAGTTCATAAATTCCATACTTGTTTTATATATTCAAACAAGTTAATATTTTCCCTAGTTTATTAAAAATTCAAATTCTATTTATAAAAATATAATTCCCTTTTTAAATCTCAAATATCCTTTTTCTATATTTTTAATAATCAATATTCAGGCCCTAGTGATTTTTAAACACCAAACAACCAATTATTTATTTTCCTAACACATCATATATGACAGTATGTATGAAAACAAATAAACAAACAGATAATATGTTTTTGAGGAATGCAGTCGGATTCGTCCAACCTGTTTTCCTGCATCCACAGACGTTAGCACATAAATAATACACATCGTGCTTCGAGGCAGGATATCGCGGTATAGAAGGTCATCCACTAATATATATTTGTGGGGCGCATAGGGAAATCATCCGCTATGAAACTGCGGGCATCCGCTAATGATACTGCGGGAATCCAACCAATCATCAACCCAATATATATATATATATATACATACATATATATATATATATATATAATAGTCAACCAATCCTAGATAACTAATATATTTAAAACAATCAAACAACATTCAAACAAGCACAACAATTTTTTTTAACAAATAAAAATAATTCTAAATAAAAGGTGAGTGAGATTTACTCACCGTGTTTTCGTTTGACGAATATCCATTTAATTCCATATCGTCTTGGCTTTAAATCTATTTGAATCGCCCATCTCGAACCTATAATTATTTGTTTTCACTTAACTATTATGCGCTTATTTTTTTAAATTAACTTAACAAATAAATAAATAAATTGTTTAGAATTTTAACAATGTATAACTTCGCTATCTTGATCAACCATGAACATAAATCACTAATCAACTTCGCTGAAATCCGATCATGGATGAAGCATACATAGTTTTTACTATAGGTATGTACATATATTATAAAATGAATTAACTAAATAATTATATTTAATTTACCTTTTATTAATTTAATTTCCCCTAAATCCTCCTCTTATATTCACGCCTACAGAAAACCATAATCTCACCTCCTCCTTCATCTCTCTCCTCTTATCTTCCTTCATGCTTCATGAGCGCAGCAACCGAGACCCTTAAGCTCTCCTACTACACGCGGTCATCATAGCCATCGCCAAAATGTAGAACTCGCACTGCTACAGGACCGAACCCACCAATTCCTGACAGAATCGAACTCGCCATCTCCCTTCAAACATGAATCGCGCCTCCCCAAAATACTATATCCAAGTCACATCGCAAATTATGAAGGTTTCGGTCTCCCTCAAACATCATCGCAACCCTCCCCCCCCAAGTAATTCACCAACCTGTCGATGCCCTTGAAATCCGGCGATGTTGAATGACGTCGTACCCATAAATGAACACGCTCGATTGAAGTACTCGAGCAACCGATCCTTACAAAGTTCGAATCCTAACCTGCGTTGTTCGAATTCGATTGTGCCCAATTTGGTTTCGAGCTTCGAAGTAATCAATCGCGATGAGGGTTTCCAATTTCTTTATTTTCCTTTTCTATGGTATTTGACAGTTCGATTTCGGATTTTGATTTGAAGAAGGGCACTCGCGATTATATAAAGGAAAAAGAAGGGGGCGTGGTTGTTTTATTTCCACATGAAATTTCTGAAGCTAAGAAAGCCACGGTTATTGTCTGTTTGAAAAAGGAAATCCACTAATATATATTTATTTTAGTTTTTAAATCTACCAATGTGATTAAAATTAATTAAATTAATCCCACGGGTTTCGAACTCCTTTCTAAACCCAGCAACTAACATTCCTAGGGTAAAACCGCTATTCTGAACACACTGGGACAGATATCGAAACCCCATTTGATCATATGGAGAAGATATTAATTTAAATTGATTTAAATTAAATTTCAAACCATTTAAATTCTTCGATAATAATTAAATATTATTATTCATATTCAAACAGGAGTTTGAATTGATTATCTGAAATGTTTTCAAATCAGTTTTTAACTTCGCATTTATTTATTGTTTTCGTATTCGTCAATTTAATATATTCGATATTAAATCGAAATCGATTATTAAATTGATAACTTAATGTAAAATTCCATTTATATTATCCACCCAATATTTAAATCCGTATTAAATACTTAAAATTAACCCATAAGAATCCGGATCATTACAATCTTCCCCACTTAAAATAATTTCGTCCTCGAAATTGCTAAGGTAGAAAAAGTGCTACAAACCCATTTATCTTTTCAAAACTTATCTATGTTCATACTCAACATTTCAAACTTCCTTACGTAACTCTCTTTCGAATAACTCCCTATCTGATAACTCCTCCCTTCGAATAACTATATTCGATAATCTCTCTTTCGAATAACTAGATTCGAAAACCTTTCTTCGAAAAAACTATATTCGATTTACTCTATTCAATTTACTCTTATCAATTAACCCTATTTGATTGAACTCTTATCGATTAACCCTATTTGATTAGCTCTTTTCACTTAACTCCTTCTGAATAAGCTATATTCGATAACTCCTTTAACTCTATTCGAATAAACTATATTCGATAAATTTTAATTGAATAACTAATATTCAATTAATTCTACGGATTAACCCTAACGGATTAACTCTAACTGGTTAACTCTTATCTAATCAATTTATTCTAACTCTAATCGATTATTTCTAATTCTATTCGACTTCTCCTATTCGAATAACTCCTACTAGATAATGTTTATTCATTTATAAAGATTTACTTTTAGTAATGGTTCTTCACTTTATAAATGTTCTCTTTAATAACATTACTTCAATTATGCAAGTGTTGTGTACCCCTTCTATTTAAAACTATTGGTGTTAAAAACCAATATCTCTTCTCTATATAAGTTCAGACTTATATATTCCATTTATCGAATGATAAATATTTAATTTATTTTATAAACTGTTATTTATAAATTAATCTTTTCTATTTATCTGTTAAAAACAGATTTCCATTTTCTATTCATCTTCTAAATATTCCTTTGATTAAATTCTATTTATTTAACAAATAAATATCTCATTTATAACATTCTATTTATTTTCTATAAATAAATATTTCCATTTAATCTATTTGTAAATGTTTTAAAAATATTTCCTTTTAAATTCTATTTGTAAATGTTTTTACAAATATTTCTCCTTCTATTTTTTTGCACATAACTTCCTTTGTATTTGTTTTACAAATATATTTCCTTTATATTTGTTTTTACAAATATATTTTCTTTTTAACTCTTTTGGTTTTTCCTTTATTCACACCCAATTCATATTTCATTCACATTGATTTTACTCAATTTATTCATTTTGATCCATTTAACTTACTTAAGTTAAATTTAATTTCAATCATTCAAATTCCCCGGGTTTTATTTCAAAACTCCTTTGAAGTAATATAAATATATACATATATTTATATCCATCTCAAATTCAAAACATTTGAATTTTCAAACAACTTGTTTTCTTTTCAAACAAATTTCTATCAAAAACTTTTCTAAGGTTGCAATCCATCACTTAGAAACTCGAAAATGAACACTGATGAGGTTGCGATCATCATCAGAATTATTTTCCAGCCACTGAAGTGAGTTCAGTGCTTTATTATATTCAAAATCCATTCAAATGATTTTTATTCAAAAATCCTTCCAAAAAAGCTATATTATTTTAATAAAATTCGAAAAATATTTTCCAACTTCCCAGGATTTTAGATTCTGAATTCTGGTTGGAATTCAATTTTGATTCATCTCATTTGTATATTTGATTTCATATACAAATTCCATTGGTTATATATATAACTATTTCAGTTTTTTAATCTAATTTGATTATAATTCTAACAATCAACTCAACCAGTTAAAACAATATCGTGTCCAATCTTCTGTTCAAGTGTTTATAAACTCCTATCGACATTGTGGCTTCCCACGATTCGATCAGAATTCATAATTCACTCAACAAACTAGTCAACACAATATAAAACAATTTTTATATCAAATAACAAATACGCTCTCTCGTATATATATAAACTCAACTCATTATAGGGTACTACTGACCTTATCTCTAATAAGCACATTCCAACAAGCCTAGGTATTCGCTCAACCTAAGCTCTGATTTTAACTGTAATGACCCGTAAATCCATAATATCAGAGTTGACTATATACATCATACGTCCAACCCAAATATCACGAAAATACGAAACATTTTTTTAAGAAGAAAAAGGTAGAAGAAGAGCAGAAATAACAACACAGAATCTCACATCGCAGCGGAACAAAATATAATATATCATAACTTTTGAAATACAAAATTTCAACTGTGTAACATACACTTATCAGAGTACAACACTTACAACACAGCAGAACAAAACTCTATATAACTAACTCTGAAGCCTCCTGCTCTAAGCTCCTTTAGATAGATCTGTAAAATCCTGAACTACTTGACTGGCCGTACAAATTTAGGCACCCAAGAGTTTAGGTAGAACAAAACAAAATAAACTCCGGGTCAGTCATGGGACTGGTATGAGTAAACAATTTAAAACAGTTTCAGAAACTAAATGATATCTCATAAGACCAAGCCGTATAACACGGAACGGGTTTTTCCCTTATGAAAATCCAAACACTTGATTTAACTTCCAAAATCCCTTTGAAAGGAACGATAATATTTATATCAAAACTCTTTTGATATTATAATAATGTCTAAATCAAGTAAATAACAATCTAGTGGAACGTTTGCATCTCACGTTCCACATATATAATATACAATCAAAACCACAAGCACTTATTGGGTAATGGATTTCCAACTATGACAAGGTATGGAACCACCTTCCGCTGGTATATCTCTAGAGGAGAATACACCGAGTTCAACAAGAACATCTTGCAACTCAGCCACACATGGCCGACCACTCATTTCGCTTGAGTGTATCGAATGTATATCACCAACGGTTGGGACCAGCAACCGTTTCCCGAATGGGACAACATCGACAATAGATTTTTAGAAGTAAATGAAACTCTAGATCAGGTGATTATACACCCTAATAGGTGCGACCTACATATCCATGCTTCCTGCCCGATTTCTATCATTTACCGGTTGATGAGGCTTGAGGTTACGCTTTATCATCACATCAGATTCACTTAGAATGCCACATTGTCAGATCCATCGAAAATCACTAATTGACGTTTACAACAGTATATTACGTGTTAGCTAAAGAGGTATCCTTCTCCGCTTCCGCTCTTGGTACGGTTGAAGAAATCAACGTACGTGACCCTTTTGGAAATACTCTGTCAGACATTCATCCATACAAGTCACGCAGGAATAGGATGAACCGAAGGCACTATTCAGTACATCCATCTTAGGCACTGTTATCTAAGACTTATACAATAGCCCTTGCACTTTACTCCGTCTTCAATTTTCTTTGGCATATATGATTCGCAAATCTTATGCCAATACAGAGTGGTTCTTTGGATAATAATCCAACCGGTCTCTCCATATTGACAAAGATGGTCAAAAACTTCGAAAGTCTGTGATTTAACTATCGAATAAAAACAAGTGTTTCGATAGTCGATGATTTAACTATCGAAGAAAACAAGTGTTCATCCAATTATCAGACAATCACTGAGCCCTTAATTAATATTCCATTAATTAAATCACTTCTCTATTTCTTTATCAATATTTGTTAACCACATATTTTCAATAACCATATTGGCCTTTTACGCTATTTGGAAAACATTTCCGAATATCGCCTTCCTTTGTTTTCTAAACTTTAGAAAATATATGCTATTTATAATTGGAAAATATTCCAATTACTTATCGCTTTTCCTATCTCGTTTATTTCTATACTTAGGAAATATTCTTTATTATATTTCCAAGCTTACACTTATTTGGGTTAAAACGGATGTTGTGTAAAACATCGTTACGACAACCCAAATACTATATTCAACTAACTCTTATCCAACATTGATTTTCGAGTCTGAAATCTTACTATTTATTTGTTAATAATGAAATCAATCAAGTTGGGGTATAACTACCTCTCAGACCTTGACTGAATAACATTTATAACGTCAAAACAGATATGACTACTTAGTCGAATAATCAATACCATACAACTACTTATTCACTTTTAAATACGTATACGCTTTCTCTTTCTATTCTTACGAGATTTTATTTTTAGTCTTCCTTTTTTATTTTACTATCCTATTTTTAAGTTCGTTTCCTTATCGACTTCTATATATATCGATACGTTGATTTCTAACTATCAAATTATCTTAAAAATATTCTAACTCCTTAAATTCCTGGAAAAATTCGCCATAACCTCCTTTGTACCAGGAGCATCGGGATATTTCAAATAGCCTCCCATGGCCTTCACCAATCCAAAAGGAAAAAGAAAAAAAAGCCAAGCAGCTTGCCGTTACGGCGCATAAAATCTCATATTCAATTTAAATACATACCTTTTGTCGGGCATTCTAATGTATATCTTCATTGACTTCATTCCATACCTGTTTAACATATATCTGACTATTTCCAATTCATTTTAATTCAATCTAGTCGTTCTTAACTCAATTTGTTAATCTATTTGTTAACTGGCACTTTTGCTTATTTCATTTAATAATTGAACATAACATGTTCAATATATTTTTAAACTTGGTTATAACTCTTTGAATCTCAATTTCAATCTAAGTTTCATACTCGATTTCGAATATGAATTTACAAATCTCTTTCCTTGTTTAAAGCCCAATTTCGATTCAAACTCCATTTAAATTTCTATATTCAAATCTATTTTCAAACTCCATTTGAATTATATATTCCTATTCCCATTTCAACTCTATTTGAATTCTATATTCAAATTCCCATTTCAAATTCTATTTTGAAATTCTATTTTCAAATTCCATTTCAATCTATTTGAATTCTATATTCAAATTTCATTTCAAACTATTTGAATTCTATATTCAAATTCCATATTTAAATTATTTGAATTGTATATTCAAATTCCATTTTTAAATTTCTTTATTCAAATTCCATTTTCAATCTCCATTTGAATTTCTATATTCAAATCTATTTGAATTCTCTTTATTTTATTTCAATTCTATTTGAAACTTCTATATTCAAATTTCAAATTCAATTCTATGCATTATTAAATTTATAAACAACGTTTATAACTTCACTTAAAATTCCACATTATATATTTATAAACAAAGTTTATAAATTCAATTCAAATCCCACATTTTAATTTTATAAACAAAGTTTATAAATTCCATACTTGTTTTATATATTCAAACAAGTTAATATTTTCCCTAGTTTATTAAAAATTCAAATTCTATTTATAAAAATAGAATTCTCTTTTTAAATCTCAAATATCCTTTTTCGATATTTTTAATAATCAATATTCAGGCCCCAGTGATTTTTAAACACCGAACAACCAATTATTTATTTTCCTAACACATCATATATGACAGTATATATGCAAACAAATAAATAAACAGATAATATATTTTTGAGGAATCCAGTCAGATTCCTCCAATCTGTTTTCCTGCATCCACAGACGTTAGCACATAAATAATACCCATCCTGCTTCGAGGCAGGATATCGCGGTATAGAAGGTCATCCACTAATATATATTTGTGGGGTGCATAGGGAAATCATCCGCTATGAAACTGCGGGCATCCGCTAATGATACTGCGGGAATCCAACCAATCATCAACCCAATATATATATATATATATATATATATATATATATATATAATAGTCAACCAATCTTAGATAACTAATATATTTAAAACAATCAGACAGCATTCAAACAAGCACAACTATTTTTTTTAACAAATAAAAATAATTCTAAATAACAGGTGAGTGAGATTTACTCACCGTGTTTTTGTTTGACGAATATCCATTTAATTCCATATCGTCTTGGCTTTAAATCTATTTGAATCGCCCATCTTGAACCTATAATTATTTGTTTTCATTTAACTATTATGCGATTATTTATTTAAATTAACTTAACTAATAAATAAATAAATTGTTTATAATTTTAACAATGTATACCTTCGCTATCTTGATCAACCACGAACATAAATCACTAATCAACTTCGCTGAAATCCGATCATGGATGAAGCATACATAGTTTTTGCTATAGGTATGTACATATATTATAAAATGAATTAACTAAATAATTATATTTAATTTACCTTTTATTACTTTAATTTCCCCTAAATCCTTCTCCTGTATTCACGCCTACAGAAAACCATAATCTCGCCTCCTCCTCCATCTCTCTCCTCTTATCTTCCTTCATGCTTCATGAGCACAGCAACCGAGACCCTCAAGCTCTCCTACTACACGAGGTCGTCACAGCCATCACCAAAATGTAGAAATCGCACTGCTACAGGACAGAACCCACCAATTCCTGACAGAATCGAATTCGCCATCTCCCTTCAAACATGAATCGCGCCTCCCCAAAATACTATATCCAAGCCACATCGCAAATTCTGAAGGTTTCGGTCTCCCTCAAACATCATCGCAACCACCCTCCCCCCCAAGTAGTTCACCAACCTGTCGATGCCCTTAAAATCCGGCGATGTTGAACGATGTCGTACCCATAAATGAACACGCTCGATTGAAGTACTCGAGCAACCGATCCTTACAAAGTTCAAATCCTAACATGCGTTGTTCGAATTCGAGTGTGCCCAATTTGGTTTCGAGCTTTGAACTAATCAATCGCGATGAGGGTTTCCAATTTCTTTATTTTCCTTTTCTATGGTATTTGACAGTTCGATATCGGATTTTGATTTGAAGAAGGGCACTCGCGATTATATAAAGGAAAAAGAAAGGGGCGTGGTTGTTTTATTTCCACATGAATTTTCTGAACCTAAGAAAGCCACGGTTATTGTCTGTTGGCAAAAGGAAATCCACTAATATATATTTATTTTAGTTTTTAAATCTACCAATATGATTAAAACTAATTAAAATTAATCCCACGGGTTCCGAACTCCTTTCTAAACCCAACAACTAACATTCCTAGGGTAAAACCGCTATTCTGAACACACTGGGACAGGTATCAAAACCCCATTTGATCATATGGAGAAGATATTAATTTAAATTGATTTAAATTAAATTTCAAACCATTTAAATTCTTCGATAATAATTAAATATTATTATTCATATTCAAACAGGAGTTTGAATTGATTATCTGAACTGTTTTCAAATCAGTTTTTAACTTCGCATTTATTTATTATTTTCGTATTTGTCAATTTAATATATTCGATATTAAATCGAAATCGATTATTAAATTGATAACTTAATATAAAATTCCATTTATATTATCCACCTAATATTTAAATCCGTATTAAATATTTAAAATTAACCCATAAGAATCCAGGTCATTACACTGCTGGTCTGATTTGCTTTATTGCTTTGATAAATATGTGGCAACTTTGTTGATATTCATTCATGAATTCAGTTCAGATAATGAACCATATATGGCAACTTTGCCGATACTCATTCATGAAGTGAGTTTTATATTAGCATAAATCAGTTAATGAACCTGTACAGGTAAACCCAGATTCATGAATGAATATCATCAAAGTTGTCACAGTAAAAGGATTCATTAGTCGATTAATGTAAAGTGCTATGGATTTTTTTTGTAAAAATCGTGTTTGGAGAGCAAAAAAAGGCCTGTTCTATTGCCTCATACCCTTCAAGCTGTTTAATTTGAGGTCCTGTCCAATATGACTATAAAGTGCAAACTTATCGTATTTGAAACTTGCTAGTTACTACTAAGGGTTCATGAATATTTGGGGCAGTTTGATATGTTTATTGTATTGTTTAATTGAGTACTGTTTCAAAACCCATATAGAGGAAGACATGATTTCTTTTCTTTTACGTTAACACATTTTTGGTGAAATCTTTTATTATATCTACATTAACATTTTTTATCTTCATCATATACAGACAGTTTTTGAGCTAGAGTCGGATGCAAAAGAGCTTTATTTTAAAAAAATGTGCGAGTCATTTAGGAGATACAAAAGCGAATTGAGGACTGGATACTACGACAAGTTTGATAATGATAAAGATAGGAAGAAAAACTATCCTCCAAAAGTTAGCCTAGAAGATTGGGATGGATTCTTAAAAAATGAAGCAAAACCCGGTGCATGCGAAAGAAGAGAGCTAGGCCAAAAAAAAAAAAAACCAGATCACTATACAATTTTAGTCATCACAGTGGCCGTACAAGTCACGCCGTGGTAGAACATAAAATGGTACATTCCTATTAAGATAATTTTCTAGTTGAAATGTTACATTCTGATTTGTCCTATGGTGTGATTATGTTCACACATGTAGCTCACACATGAGTTAGATTTATAAACAATTAGGATGACAGTGCATGTAGCTCGCACATGATTTTTAACTAGGTGTGAATTTGATTTATAATCTCATTTTTGGTGCTTGCGATCTTGATTTGTTAGATGATTTTCGTGTATGACAGTTATAGGTTTCATATACTCATCGAGACATGAATTTTTTTTCCTTTATAAAATTTTCTTTAATTTATTTTCAAATTTTTGGTTGTAGGCAAGTGAAAATCTAGAAAAAGAAATCACACGTCGTGAAGTATGGGAGAAAACTCATACAAAAAAAGATGGCACCATATCGAATTCAAATTCTTCTTACTTTGTAATTTAAACAATATATTGCTTTAGATGATAAATTAATGATGATATATTATTATGACATATATATTTACATGGTTTATCTATCTATAGTTTTAGTTTAGTAACTTATCAATGCATGTGATATCGTAAGTATTTTCATGTCATAGGATAAAACTGCAAAAGCGAAGGAAGTAATCAATGATGACGAGGAAGAAGATTTAAAAGTGGATGAAGACATTTTATCGCAGTGTTTGGCAAGGATAAAAATGGCCAAACTAGAAGTGTTGGAACTATGATATCAAAGTCACGAGTTAAAGCTTCTACTATTCCACGTAAACAACTCAAAAAAAGTAAAGTTGGCTCAGATAATTTGACAGTAAGGGTTGATAAGGTAGAGGGGAAAATGGAGAATTTCGAAGGGACATTACAGTAAATTTTCAGCATGTTAAAAGGACGTGTGAATCGAGAAAACCAAACACCAGACATTGCTTTCAACGAAGGAGGAAGTGGTGGGACACATTAGGAAAGTGTTGGAAGAATGTTGAACAACGACGTTGTTGCTAATCCGCCGAATTTGCATATTTCAGCAAATCCATAATGTGAAGTGTTAAACTTTAATCTAGAGCTTGTTGCAACAGGTTTAGTATGCATAGATTTGACGGCATCCATCATACAGGGAAAGCCCGTACCTCCAACACACGAGAAGGTGATTATGGACAATATATTGTTACCCGATGAGACCACAACCAAACAAAATCATCCTCTTGCTATGACCTTTGGTGATGTCAGAGTCGGTGGTTATGTGTGTCATTCAAAGAGTTCAATTCGATATCTTTAGATGAAGAAGCAGGTATGAGCTATTACGGTCTTTTAGATTTATTTTGATATTTTTAGATTTATGCAACCCTTTGAAATATTATATCAGAAAATGAGTAGCATAACTACAATTATTAAACATGATCCTATTACTGCTTTTCCAAAAAACATGATCCTAAAGCCTTTGCTGTTATTAAACAGTAACAATACTACTTATAGGCAATGCTACATGCCCGAAATGTATTTTGGGAAGTTATGCTTTGGTAACCTAATGCTAGTAAAATTTCTAATAGGCGTTTTTCTCTTTTACTGCTTATGATTAGAGTTGTTAATGGCTCGAGTCTCGAACCGAACGATTCTAATGCGGGTATGGGTTTTGCCATTTAACTCCTATTCGGTTACTATTAGGGTCGGATATGATTTTATTAATACCTGTATCGGTTAGGGGTGTGATCAGACCATTAGTTTTTTTTTCATCCTATAAAAAAATGGGTGTGTATGCTATTTGGTTATCATTTTATTTTGCATGATTTAGTTGTGAAGTTGACTAAATCACTATTTAATTTTTTTGTTAACATAGTTTTTATACAATTTTTTTACTAAAGTTACAATTCTGCATTAGGGTATTCATATATTACTCGACAAAAATAGCCCAACGGATAGGATTCGGGTATTGATTTGTAATATCATTGGGGTTCTAGCTGGGTTTTCATTTTAGTCATTGTAGTCGGACGCAAGTTCGGATTTTATGATACCCAACCGTTAACAGAGGTACCTATGCGTGCAATTTATTTTACATACGCTCGACACGTTTAGGAGAATCGATCATTACATGTCGTGTGTGTAACTTACGATTGCCATATCACATCTGCCTATAAAACATACTGGGTTTTCAATCGCTTTGATGGTTATTCGATCCCTTGATCTGCCATGTGTGCAGATCTCGACCTCGGAAATAACATTAGAAACCGTAGAAAATGAGATATTGGATCCGTGAGAAATGATTATTAAACATGTAGTGTTTTGACATGAATTTTGTATTGCTGTAATTGTAAGTTAAGATGTTTCATCTTTGTTGGAGTTGTATTTGTGCAATTAATTAGTTGAAGAAATGAATGAAATGATTTTTTAAATTTTAGAAGCATATATACTGTTTTAAAGAAAAGTCATCACAACGAGGGATACAAGAAAATCATATTTACAGAGTAATAGCGGAATTTTTTTTCATATGACTTAAAAATTTAACTTTCTTTATAAATTTGAAAAGGTTATATAAATATATTACCAAATCTTATTACTAAAACATAAGATGTAGCAAATAAATTTGTTTTTTTAATCCATTTCCGATTGATTAGCACAAAAAATTAACTAAATAAAAGTTAGAAGTTGTAATGTATGAATGAAAATTTGATCTAATTATATATGATTTCAACATAGAAACACAGTTAAATATTGGTATAAATTATTTTCTCTTACATATGTAAAACATATACATATATAAAGGTAATATTAGTGAACCAACACACTAATGAAACTTGAAAGAGAGAGAAAGGGAACATGCACATTATGAGCATGAAATAACAGAAATTTCAATCATGTGAATTGAGAAATATTGATTAAAAATATCCACAAATATTTTAATTTTGGACGGAAAATCCATGCACATAATGAGTATGAAATAGCTGAAATTTTTGGTTACACTCTGTAGCATGTTTGAAGAGCCAGTTTCAATTCTGAAACAAAGTTGTATTGTCAGTTGGCAAATTCCTAATTAATTAATGGTCCTCTTTTTGAGGTTTAAATTACTAAACTGAAATCTACGTATCATTGTTGGACAGTACAAATTTTGTCCAATTTAAACTAAGGCGTATACAAATCGTATTTTAGTGACAAAGTAAAAAATGATTTACTGTAGATTATGCGAATTACAGTCTTATTAACTGGGTAGCGGTGTTGTGATGTTTATGTTCAGTTTATAACTGATTTAATTTAGCATGTAAATAGAAGCGATTAGGGTACAATGAGGAACCGTAAACTTGTTGAAATTTAGGAATCCAACAATAGCTAGTGAGTCTCAACAATTGTTATTTTTGAGGACGTGTAACAGTAGATAATAAAATTTGAAATGCATTGGTGAGATACAGATATTCGTAACAATATGAAGCACTATATATTAATAAAATTATAGAAATAAATTGCATTTATATGAAAACTAGTAAAATATTGAATATTAAGACGCAAGTCCTATTTGAGAACCCATAGAGGATGACATAACAGAAACAATATTAAAAAAAACAAATGAAGCAGAAGGCATGCATTAACAGTTTGTTTTATTCTATACCTTCTCATTTATTCGTGAACTTGAAATTGAACGCACCAAGTAGGTTAACTGAGTAAAAATTGTAAAAACAAATTGGTGAGAAATTAATATGTAATTTCTTCAATATGCGACTGCCTTAACTGTTTTTCAAATTGAATGGTGGTCATGGAATTGACACAAAAGGAAAGATCGCCCATTGGAAGGTTTACAACTAAAATACTGTTTTTCATATTGTAGGTGTCCTATTCATTCATTATTACGGTGCTCTAGAATAGTTATAGTATCAAAATGTTTCTAGAACACAACCAATATGATAATTAATCCCTATAACCGGTCTAATGGCTATTGCATAATGCACGTGGCCTGGCCTCCCACAAGCATTGCTATGAAATTTAAATCTTACTTGTATAGATATCTCTATTCTTCTAATTGTTCACCCAGTTGAAATTTGCAACCATGTTGCCAAAATGAACAATAAGAGCAATCTAGTTACGATACAGTCACACATCCCATTAAGTACCATGTTATATAGCATAAAAAAATTTATGTTAACTCTAAAATGTTAACAAAGCATGAAAGAATCCCAAAGTTATTCTATATATTTCACTTGGAAAAGATGCAGCTTCAAATTAAATAACCTATAGTACACTGATCAACTGAATTAACATCACCGGATACTGGAACTTGCTCGTCTATTAGCTCTATTGTCGATGGTCACTGTTTTGGTTTCCCCTGAATTACTTGTTTTTCAGTTATCCATAAATGATATTCATTAGCAATGCTAGAAGATATCACATGTACTCACGTCCGTATTCTATGCCTAATCAGTTCTGTAGACGAACAAGAAAACGACTGACAGTATACTTATACATATGTTTCTGTTTCTTAACACAATAGAACAATCACCTTTTGGTTTGTTATAAGCAACCAGATAAGCATCTATATATCCCCTGCATTGATTTAAATCTTATATAACCATTGCATTTTTAGACCACTACATTTAAATCTTACATACACACCTTGCATTGATTTGTTTCTGCCACGACTTTGAGAAGGTTAGGAAAAATTCCATTATAAATTCCTTTATATGCAGTAGGAGAATTAGGAGTCTGGGCCTGCGTTCTGTAAAGAGCCAGTGTAAATAGTATCTATGAAAATATTTATTGGAACATAGAGTTACATATTCAATGC
Source organism: Allium sativum (assembly GCA_030737875.1). NCBI lineage: Eukaryota > Viridiplantae > Streptophyta > Magnoliopsida > Asparagales > Amaryllidaceae > Allium > Allium sativum. Next base: position 34,708 of record JASFAX010003662.1, read on the forward strand.
TTGCTGTTGTGATTAGTAGTCTCAGACCAAATTCAAAGCTATGATTTTCCACGTAGAAATGTATTGGTCAAAAATCAGTAGTTAAAATAAGTTATACTTCGCTAATAAATCTTTGGCTTATGCAGCAGTAGACAAAACCCCATTGACATGGATTGTTAGATCAACTCAAATAGCCATTCATGTGGATGATGCTCTTGTAAGCCTTACTTAATTACTCATTTCTTGTCTCTGTATTAATTTTGCACATGTATTATTATGAATATGACTTTAAAATCTAAAAATTTGTCTTTAAACAATGTTAGATTGCTGATTTCCGGTGATGATAGAGGTTTGCTCAAGAAGAAATTAATCAACAATACTATTACGTAATGTATGTATATATGAACAATTAATATTGTAATATTATGGTGGTGAAGTTGAAATGTATCGTACTATTTTTTTTGGCTACTGCTATTGAACTTGGCGTGTACGGTAATATTACATTTTCTGCTGCAAACTATTAGAATTTTAAGTTAGTAATATTATATTGTTGAACTTTAAAATTAGTTTGTTGTTAGATTTGATCTTTATGTTGAATTTATTAGATTTCAGTTTATTGATATTTCTTTTGTGATATCGTGTCAAATATGTAACCGTTTGTACTGGATTGAAACCAACGAAGGAGGAGGATAATTTTTTTTTCACTATTATGTGAATTAGCAACGGCTAGGTGTTGCTAAGTTAAAATAAGCAACGGACTTAAGCCGTTGCAAATTGGCGGATTGCAACGGCCTAAATCCATTGCAAAATTAAGAAATTGCAACGGCTCTGGACCGTTGTAATTTTTAAGCAACGAATTATTTTGCAACGGCTTAGAGTCATTGCAAAATCCATTTGCAACGGCCTAAAGCCATTGCAAATTGACGTTTTTGGTGTAGTGCGTGTTATTTACCTTTCTCTCACTTGTCTATACGACCAAATCAATAATTCCAAGTAATTGGAAGCTTGAGCGTTTATGACATTTTTTGCCGTCAGCATTTGGTGCTTTCACTGAGAAAACTCAAATTTGCGTTTTTGTCGCACGTTATCATCTCGACTTCGACGAGCTTGAGGTTCCTTTGCTAAACCTGCCGCCGAATCCGATTACGATGGTAAAGCGACCAAAGAACGCAATGGTTAGCTCTTCTGCTACAGCCGAGGTCGGGACATCCCAACAACCTCAACCAGGAGATATCCCAGCCACTAATGAAAATGTCCCTCCTATTGGGGACCCCGAAGCGCCCGCAACACAAGCACAGATTTGCGCGCTTAATGAAAAATTTGAGAACACAGTGTTCGAGCAAAATCAAGCATTAAGGAATAACATCGACCTTATGCGACAACATCAAGAAAGTCAGTGCATCATCGCTCGACTTCAACTAACTAGGAACAACGCTCGACCCTGACCAACTATCTCGGAAACCTTCTCTTCCAAGTCGAGGGGACCACATCAAAAAAGGAGGTTTAGTCTCATCAACAATGTCGTCGTCCGCACCAATGCCCTCGACCATGGATACGCCGACGGCAATAGAAACGACAAAGGTGACTGAACTACAGTCACATATAGCGAGGGGGAGCAGTACCGAGATCGCTCTCGCTTGATCATCAACGACGGACAGGTCTGACCAACCAACCCCTTCCTCAACAAATCCCAACGATCGCCCATCGATACGATGGACATGCTATTCCAGCGACCTGCGCTTTTCCAGAACAGGAGCCGCATCAACCCGCTGCGCACCAGGATCCGATTATAGATGTCGAGGACATGGAAGAAGATTACCTGGACATCCATCATAGAAGATGTCCTCGCGACAGAACTTCGGAACTTTGCCAAAATCCATGGGTCCCAACGGCGGATCCCCATCCAACTTACCTTCCTGATATGGTCCGAAGGATCATGAGGGAAATGCGAGGGAATGTACATGAGTCATGAGACACCCACATTAGGCGTAATCCCTTCACAAGAAGAGTAAACGAGGCCGAGTGGCCACGATGCTTCAGCATGCTACAGATGCCGCTATATGATGGATCCACCTATTCCTGCGCTTTCCTGAACCGGTATGAATGGAAAATGGATTCAAACTGGGGTAATGATCCAGTCAAATGCAAGTGCTTCCCTGTCTTCCTATCCGGGACCGCTTTACTTTGGTTCTCTTGCCTCCCCCTTGACTCCATCAACAACTTCGGCCAGCTAGCGACAGAGTTGGTCAAGCAATTCAGGGTGCATTACCCGACTCCAAAAAATGCCTTTACTTTGGTGCATTACCCAACTCCAAAAAATGCCCTTACTTTGTCCAACCTATACCAAGGACCCGCTGAGTCACTCAAAAGCTACCTCTCCTGGTAGAAAAATTCCCCACGCCTAGGTTGAGGATCCGGTCCCTTGCGCCATAGTCTTTCAGTTAGCAAAAGATATATTTCCTACTTCCGAATTCGGCGCGTGGATCGATCGGAATCAGCCAAAAAGCCTCAATGCCTTCTACGAGAAGGCGTGGGATGTACTTATGCCAAGAGGAGGCAAGACGAAACTGGCTCTCCGAAACAAGTTGCCCTAACGACCTCCAAGTGGACAACGCAAATAACAACCTTAGAGGAAAACAAGTCGGAGAGCCCTTCGATTAGAACAAGGAGGCAGGTCCCTACAGGCAAAGACCAAATAATGGTAGGCAGGGTAGCCGAAACAATGGTGTAGCCCCGAATGAGCCGAGGAAACCCGACCCTCACCGTACTTTCGAGACCTACTTCCCATTAAATGAAGACTTAGAAACAATTTACTTAGAGGCATGCAACACATTTCCATATAAGAAGCCACGCACCAGAGAATCAATTGACCGTGAGAAAAATACTGGGAGGTACTGTCGATACCACGATGCATACAGACACGATACCAATGAATACCGCCAGCTTAGGGACGCAATCGAGAATCTTATCCATTAGAAGTGACTCGAGCAATATGTCCAAGAACCCTTTCATACCGAGACAAATTCAAAGCCTGCGGCGCTATCACCTCAGGCGCCCGTCAAGAAGGCTCTAGGTCCGTCTAACCCAAGGCGAGGGATCGTGATCTACACTATATGTAGAGGACCTTACCCCGCACACGACAGATTTCAGAAAATGGAAGAATATGCGAGTTCCATAAAGCATGATACTTATGAAGCTTGCTCCGCTCCCAATGAATCCGTCCCAGCCAAGCTCCAAAAAACCATATGGGACGACATTATTTTCCATGAAAGAGATTCTACTGGGGTAGAAATTCCGACCACCGGTCCACTAGTTATCGCGCTCGGATCAGTGCCACTTCTGTCCGAAAGGTACTAATAGACTCAGGAAGCTCGATCAACATCATTTTTAAAGCTGCTTACGGTCGGATGAAGCTGGAAACAAATGACTTGAAGCCATGTCGCGCCACAATCCACGGCTTTAATGGATCTTCTAGTTCCCCAGTGGGAATGATCGATTAACCTATGGAACTAGGCGAGGGGGAGCGGAGCCGGGTCTGAATCCTCACTTTCGTGGTTATAGACATTGATTCCCCCTACAATGATTTCTGTGGATGCCCTTTCCTTATAGAGTTTCGGGTCTGCATGTCACTATGGTCTCTCCTAACGAAATGTACGACGGAAAACGGGATTGGAACAGTCAGAGGCGATCAAGTAAATGCCAGAGAATGTTATGCAATAGAATGGAAGAATGCACGCAATAAGGACAACAGCAAAGTCATGTCCGCACCTTCTTGCGCCAAGGTTATCTCAGCGTAGCAATCAACGGTGTCTGAGCCTTGGCTCAGGCCCCACTATAGTCTTTCTGATGATCTCGACCCACAGAAGGATGAAGAGGATGAATACGAGAGGGCTACTCCAGTCGAACATGTAGTAGATATTCCATTTAATTTCGACGATCCATCAAGGGTGCTGAAGATAGGATCGCAACTCCTTCCCACAATCAAAGAGGATCTTGTAGATTTCTTGAAGGAAAATTTGGATGTGTTTCCATGGACTCACTCTGATATGAAAGGCATAAACCCCGCGGTCGCTTGCCATTGTCTAAGTATCAATCCCACAATGCCTCCAATCAAGCAGAAGCGCCACTTCTTGGGACCCAAAAGGTCCAAAGCACTCAAGGAGGAGGTAGACTGTCTACTCAACAACAACTTTATTCACAAAGCCGACTACCCCGAATGGGTCTCCAATCCGGTCCTGGTAAAAAAAGCCAACGGTAAATGACGAGCATGCATCGACTTCTCCGATTTAAATAAGGCATGTCCTAGGGACAACTTTCCGCTCCCAAAGATCGACCGACTTGTTGAGTCAACCGAGATATACCAACTACTATCTTTCATGGACGCCTACTCGGGCTACACCCGGTGAGTTGATGTGACCAGGATCATACCTCTTTCATAACAGACCTTGGGCTTTACTGCTATCATGTCATTCCTTTCGGTCTTAAGAATGCCAGCACCACTTATCAACGAATGCCTAATCAGTTCTACTATGACATAACTATCAGATCTGCTTTTATATGTCCATGTCGCCGCCATGTTAAATCTTGTCATAATATGCCTATTCAGTTTATGCCTATTTCTGTCAGTTTATTATTGATTAGTTATTATGTCTATTCTTGATTCTCTTCTCTCCCTCTTTTTCCCTTTTTATTTTAAATAGCCAGGCTACCTTCGAGCCTAGGCCTAATGCTGAAAAATGCAAATATGCGAAATTGGGAACGATTGGGAAAGACATAATTTGGGGGCACAATTGGTATTGGAAAATATGGATCTAAACTTGTGCATACATTGGAAAATATAATTTGAGCATAAATTGAGACATGTGTAAGTACTGATTTGGGACATAAATTGGAACGTATGTGAATATGAATTTTAGGCTTATATTGGAAAATATGCGAATATGGATTTGGGTATAACTTGTATTGAAATAAGTGAATATGGACTAAGGACATAAATTGGAAAATATGTAGATTCGGGTTTGTGCCTAACACACACACACACACTCATATATATATATATATATTCATATATATATATATATGCCTTGACTTATAACTTTGGAAAAAAAGAGCATATGGTGCATAATTAAAAGGTGAATTGAAAAGGGGCGTAAAAGTCTATGATTTGATTAGTGAATTGGGCGTATAATTAAATATAGGTAAAAAGAGAAATAATCACCTATAATAACATTGGTAGATTTGGATAAAAATGTAATGTCTAGTAATTACAATTAGGAATTGTAATTGTACTTATGACATGAGGTTAGGTTGCACTAGTGGTAGAAGTCTAACCGGGCCCGACCGGCATATCCAGCAGCCACTAATATTGAGCCTAATGTGAGAGGTCTAAGTGTGCAAATAAGAATCGGGCTAAGACACGAGCTTAGACCCAACTATGGAATAGGACTACCCGGACCTGACCGACATATCCAGCATCCGCACGTTGTAGGCCTAATGTGGGAGGTCTAGCCATTTATAACCATAATTGGACATGGTAATGAATTGGACTACTTAACTTAACTTAATCCACAAGGATTGTATGATTATGAACATAAGCTAGGGTTAAGTAAAATTGGATGGGTTGTGCGTGAGATAAGTAAAATAGAAGGGGTGGGTAATATTCACATATAAGCCCATACACTTAACCCGATAAGGTTATGTAATTAAAGACACCCAGTGGTATACATAACCGGTAGAAATAATAAAGTTATGTAATTAAAAGACACCTTGTAGGGTAAGCATAACTTGTAGAAATGATAGAATTAGATATGTGTAATAATCTGCTAAGTAAACAATGATAAGTTGTAGTGACGGTGTAAATTGAATTTATGATTAAATGAGAAAGAATGAGGAAAACTTGTAAAATAAAAAAGCTATATTTAATCAGAAATGGTAAGTGACATGTTAATTAGGAAACATGTGAATTGAGATATACTTAATAATGTATTAAGGAGAACATGTTATTGTAACGATATAACCAAGAAAGAATATAAAATAGACTGTGGATCTCATACCTTGGGCCATAATCTAGAGAATAACATGTTGTGGGCTTATTAATAAACTTAAATGGATTAAGTTATATGATTGAAATTAATAAGCAAGAAAAAATTGGTAAATTGGAATAAGAATTCAATATGAACAAAAAAACCAAGTTAAATGGGAACTAGGTGAGGTAAGGCAAGCGCGTAAAAGAATATTTAGACACAGGGTCTAACAACATATTAAAAAAGGACGCTTAGACCAGTTCGTACGTTTGAGGGTGAATAGCCCAACGGGGTAGATCATCGAGGTGTTATAAGACATAAGGGGAGCGAACATTCATATGATTGTTATGACGGCTTCAGAGGACTAGAAGGGGAAGCACGCGGCTTCCTGAAGTACGTAAGGTGCTTCTAGTAGTCCTTTGTGTGGTGATAGATGTCTTAGGCTGTACTCGCAGAGGTTAGGTCTGCGCGTAACTACTAGGTGGGTGGGCCTTAACTGCAGATGTAGTTATGCTGTCAGAATGCTGTGACGAGGTGACACAAGAGTGATTCGATGGTTGCCTCATAAGGGGGTAGAGAGGGTCACGACCAACAAGGATAGTAGACCGTCGGATATCCGTCATCGACATCCAGCGGGATGTGAAAAGACTAGAGCCAAACCCAAGATATCATTTCACCTTTCACTATCGAGGTACGGGGTTGAGGGTAGACGCCACATGGATGTTTAGATTGGTTATATTAGGGGCAGTCGCTTAGCTCTTGTAGTCTTTACTAGTTGAAGGAGGGGTCGAGGTGGGGCCATAGCTGCCATGGAAAATAGACCCGAGGAATATCTATATTTGGAGGCACTTAAAGGAGGCATGTAAAATATGGAAAAGCTCCCGACCGAGTTCCGTGTTTCTTGTTTAGCCCTGCCACGGAACTCGGTGCACATTAGAGGACGTGCGATTGAGGCATCGAGCTACAATTACCGTACATACGTGGGACAGTCTAGATACATGCATATCTGCTCTGGATGGTGTATCATAGACTATGGGGAATTATTCCAATACGGAATCTGATTTGATCAATGGTGGCAGTCTGTACGCTTGCATAACATAGTAATGAAAGATATATGCTGAACGTAACAT